>CAUYPK010134997.1:2500-65182 GCA_963574355.1 Loris lydekkerianus
TTGTCAGTAACACATTAAATGTAGTCATCACGGCTTCTATGCTCCTCTTGGTTGTGAATGATTCTCAGGCTTTCCTTGTCTTTGATGGCCTTGACGTTCTGAGGAGGCATTTTGTGGACTGTTCCTTGGTGGGATTTGGCTGACACTTTTTCTGCTTTTTTTATATTTTGAAACAGAGTCTTACTCTTTCACCTGGGCCAGAGTACCATGGCATCAGCCTGGCTCACAGCAACTTCAAACTCCTAGGTGTAAGTGGTGCACCTGCCTCAAGTTCCCAAGTAGCTAGGACTACAGATGCCCACCACAAAGCCCAGCTAATTTTTCTGTTTTTAACAGAGACCGGTCTCCCTCTTGTTCAGGCTGACAGCACATGTGTTGAAAATAAAATGGAGTCAGTCAGGCTAGGGCTGATACAACAAAGCTGGTTTAGGTCCTACCTGACTTTTACCTCATGTCTCCCATTCTTGTTTTGTAAATTCAGCTTTAACCTGAAGGTGTATATTTGAGTAGTTAAGGGTAATTGATTTAGGAGATTAACTTTTGAATTGCCATGTTGTTGTATGGGTCATGTCAATTATGTTTATTATAGGGGGTAATGGATTATGGTGATTACTGTTAAGATAAGTGTTAATTAACTGTTAAGATAAGAGTTAGTAGGTTCTTGCTTTTAACTTTTATGTATAAAACTGTGATTTTGGTCTCTGCACCCGTAGCTCAAGTGCCTAAGGCGCCAGCCACATACACCAGAGCTGGCAGTTGGAATTCAGCCCAGGCCTGCCAGACAACGACAACTACAACCAAAAAATAGCCAGGCGTTGTGGCAGGCACCTCTAGTCCTAGCTACTTGGGAGGCTGAGGCAAGAGAATCGCTTAAGCCCAGGAGTTGGAGGTTGCTGTGAGCTGTGACACCATGGCACTCTACCCAGGGCAACAGCTTGAGGCTCTGTCTCAAAAAAACCCCAAAAACCAAAAACTGTGATTTTGGAAATGGAAGAACAGAACATTCTTGGAGAGACTACTCTCCCTATTCTCCAGAATTGCTGGCCCTCTGCTAGCAAAGCTAGTTGGGCCTAACCCTGTCTCTGAATATTGGCTGGTCAGTGACAGGTGGCCAGACCCTCTTTGTCTGGTCAGGAGTCTGGTCTTGAACTCCTGAGCTCAAGTGATCCTCTTGCCTTGGCCTCCAGAGTGCTAGGATTACAGGCATGAGCCACTGCACCCAGCCTGATTTTTTTCCTATAATGAGACTAGTATTTGGGTTATGGGAAGGAAAACTACAAAGGTAAAGTACTGTTCTCTTCACATCATGTCAAGGGTGCAGACAATCACCGTGACTTTTCACTAGTGACATTAACCTTGGTCACCTGGCTGAGGTAGTGTTCGCCAGGCTTCTCCACTGGAAAGTTACCCTTGCTTTCCCCCTTTCCTTATTGTACCCTTTTAAAGGAAGTCACTGCACCTCACAGTTTATTTGGAATTCTTCTGTATGGGAGATTCTTCTCTCTATATTTATTTATTTGGTCTTTATTTGTACCAGCATAGACTCATGGTTATCTATTTTATACTTTGGGTTATAATTCTCTATTACTTTTTAAAATTTCTTGCTCAAATTGTTCCAGCTGTGGCCTTTGGAAGAACTTTCAGTTGGTTTCTGTGGCTCTTCAACACATCTCCATAATTGTGTGTGCACGCATGTGTATTTTTAGCTTTTCCTTACTTCCTAGTCCTACAAAATGCAATAAATTTATCCCATATATTTCTTACCACAAGTCCTAGGATCAGCTGTTTTTTCAAGGAATCCTGTTTCCTTTTATTGGAGAATATAATAAACTAAGATCTGGGAGCTATGTGTGTAGAAGTCAATTTTTTATCTTTTTGAGACAGTCTTGTTATGTGGCCCTTGGTAGGGGGCCATGGCGTCACAGTTCACAGCAATGTCCAACTCCTGGGCTTAAGCAATTCTCTTGCCTCAGCCTCCCAAGTAGCTGGAACTACAGGCACCTGCTACAACACCCCGCTATTTTTTTGTTGCAGTTGTTCTTCAGCAGGCACAGGCTGGGCTCCATCCCGCCGGCCTCAGTGTATGTGGCCGGCAACCCCACTCACTGAGTTATGGGCGCTGAGCCAGAAGTCAATTTTTATATAATCAAATTTATCATTCCTGTTTAGTATGGCTTTTTGTATTTTACATAAGAAAGCATAGCATGTATTTACTTAACCTTGTCAATATGTTGGAAACTGAAGACTTTAAGCAAAACGCTTGATAAGGAAGCCATTTTTTTTTTTCATTGATATTATAAAAAAAAAAAATTGAACAGAACAGTGTTATTTGAGGATGATGCTGTATACATTTCCTTTTTTTGTTGTTTTTAAAGACGGGGTCTCACTCTGTTGCCCAGGCTCAATGTAGTGGTATCACCACAGTTCACTGTAACCTGGAACGTCTGGGCTCAAGCAACCCTCCCACCTCTGCCTCCTGAATAGCTAGGACTACAGGCACATGCCACTATGCCCAGCTAATATTTAAAATTTCTTTTGTAGACATGGGTCTCACTAGGTTGCCCAGGTTGGTCTGGAAGTTTTTGCCTCAAATGATCCTCCTGTCCCAGTCTTCTAAAGTGCTGGGATTACAGGCGTGATTACTGTTGCCAACCTGTAGCCTCCTTTTTGATGAAGCAAACAAGCTTTGTGTTTTAATACGTGTATAATTTTTTACATGTAATTAAATTTAATAATTAAATTTTTGAGACAGAATCTTGTTCTATTGCTGGACTAAAGTGCAGTGACATCATCATAGCTCATTGCAACCTCAAACTCCCAGATTCAAGCAATTCTCCTATTTCAGGCTCTCAAGTAGCTAAGACATGTGCCTCCACACCTGGCTAATTTTTCTGTATTTTTAAAGCGAGGCTCTCTGCATGTTGCTCAGGCTGGTCTTGAACTCCTAGCCTTAAACAGTCCTCTTACCTCAGTACGTGTAATTTCAAAATCCATCAAGAATCTTTCTTTCAAGACAGAGTCTTACTCTATTGCCCAGGTTTGAATGCTGTGGCATCACCCTAGCTCATAGCAACATCAAACTTCTGGATTTAAGAGATCTTCCTGACTCGCCTTTCACGTGGCTGGGACGACAGGCATTCCCCAGGATGCCTGGCTAATTTTTTCTATTTTTAGTAGAGATAGGGTCTTGCTCTTGGTCAGGCTGATTTCAAACTCCTGAACTCAAGGGAGCCTCCTGCCTTGGCCTCCCAGAGTGTTGGGATTACAGGCGTGAGCCACCAGACCTGGTCTTTCATTTATTTATTTATTTATTTATTATTAAATCATAGCTGTATACATTAATGCGATCATGGGGCACCATACACTGGTTTTATAGACCATTTGACATGTTTTCATCATACTGGTTAACATAGCCTTCCTGGCATTTTCTTAGTTATTGTGTTAAGACATTTATATTCTACATTTAGTAAGTTTCACATGTACCCTTGTCAGATGCACCCAGACCTGGCCTTAATTTGCATTTCTAACAAGCTCAAGGTGCTGCTGCTGGCCCAGAATCCTATGAGAACCACTGCTCTGCAGTATCCTTTTGCTTAGCAACCTTGTCCCTTCCCCTGGCTTTGAATACAGACTGAAGATCAAATGGACAATGTATGTAAGGTACTTGGAACAATGTCTGACATATGGCAGGCACATAATAAACTGCAGTCATTTTTCTTTATTATCCACTCAGAAGGATTTTTATTACCAAGGAATTAACATCTGCATAACTAAGTACCTGAGGAGGAGCCATGGAAATGATGGGGGTGTGAGGAGATTGAAAAGTTAATTGGCTGAAGATGAAATTGTCGGTGCTACACTTCTGTGTGCCAGCCAGGGAGAACTTCCATCAAGAAAGAAACACGGACCAGGTGCAGTGGCTCATGCCTGTAATACTAGCACTCTGGGAAGGCCAGGTGGATAGATTGCTTGAGCTCATGAGTTCAAGACCAGCCTGAGTCAGAGCAAGACCTCGTCTAAAAATAACAGAGTTGTGGTGGCACCTGTAGTCCCAGCTAATTGGGAGACAAGAGAATCACTTGAGCCCAAGAGTTTGAGGTTGCTGTAAGCTGTGATACCACGGCTCTCTACTGGGGGCAACAAAGTGAGACTCTGTCTCAAAATAAATAAATAAATAA
Organism: Loris lydekkerianus; assembly: GCA_963574355.1. Taxonomy (NCBI): domain Eukaryota; kingdom Metazoa; phylum Chordata; class Mammalia; order Primates; family Lorisidae; genus Loris; species Loris lydekkerianus. The sequence continues at coordinate 6,679 of CAUYPK010134997.1, forward strand.
ATAAATAAATGAATAAAGTAAATAAATAAACACAGTCCCAAATATATGATGACTCTAGCAAAGAAGGACAAAGAACATTCTATCAGATCAGAGAATACCTCTGAAATGTAAGTCTAGGAATATAAGACATCAAGAGGAAACACAGGAATACTGCCTGGTTGGTAGAATTTTACTCCACAGAGTATGGGTCCTGGGAGAGTTGACAATTCCCAGCTCAGATCCATGAAATCATCAGAACTAATTATAAGAATTAACTCTCTTTTGTTGTTTTTTAAATTGTATTTTTATTTTTTTAATTATTACTATTTTTGAGGAAGAGTCTCATTTTGTCATGCTGGGTAGAGTGCTGTGGCGTCATAGCTTACAAGCAACCTCAGACTTTTAGACTGAAGTGATCCTCTTGCCTCAGCCTCCCAAGTAGATGGGACTACAACACCCAGCTGTTTTTAGAGATGGGGTCTTACACTTGCTCAGGCTGGTCTCCAACTCCTGAGCTCAAACAATCCTCCTGCTTCAGCCTCCCAGAGTGTTAGGATGTTGTTGATTTTTAAATATAGGTTCTTGCTCTATCATCTAGCCCGGAGTGCAGTGGTCTCATCAGAACTCACTGCTGCTTCGAACTCCTGGGCTCAAGAAATCCTCTCAAGTAGTAGCACCACCACACCTAGATAATTTTATTTTTTATTTTTTTTGTGACGACAGGAGGTGGATCACACACTCCTGGCTTCAAGTGATTCTCACACCTCAGCTTCTCAAAGTGCTGCAATTACTGGCATGAGCCACCACCTGGCCAAGAAATTAACTCCTTTAAGAACTAAGAAAGAATAATTATGGTAGAGCATGGGGTCTATGGAGAGAAAAAGGAATTTTTTAATGCCAAGATTTGACTCTGCTGGTTTTACCCTCCCCCTTTTTTTTAACACAAGGACATTTTGTATCTAAGTTATGAACATAAGAATGTTGTTCAGGCCCAGCACCCATAGCACAGTGGTTACAGAACCAGCCACAGGCACCAAGGCTGGTGGGTTCGAAGCCGGCCACAGCCTGCTAAAAAAACAATGACAACTGCAACAAAAAAATAGCCAGGTGTTGTGGTGGGCACCTGTAGTCCCAGCTACCTGGGAGGCTGAGGCAAGAGAATTGCTTAAGCCCAAGAGTTTGAGGTTGCTGTGAGCTCTGATGCCATAGTAATCTACCAAGGGCGACAAAATGAGATTCTGTCTCCCAAAAAAAGAAGAATGTCAATCACAGGTGGGGCGTGGTGGTGCAGGCTAGTAATCCTTACATTTTGGGTGACCGAGGAGGGTGGATTGCGTGAGCTCAGGAGTTTAAGACCAGCTTGAGCAAGAGCAACCCCCCCCTCTGCTAAAAATAGGCATTGTGTAGGGACCTGTAGTCCCAGCTACTCCAGAGGCTGAGCCAAAGAGTTTGAGGTTGCTGTGAGCTACAATGATGCCATGGCACTCAACCCCCAGGGTGACAGAGTGAGACTCTGTCTCAAAAAAAAAAAAAAGAATGTTAATCAAGATTATACCATCCTTCATAAATTTTCCTTGAGAATATGTTTTCTGGAGACAACTCTACTAATCTCATTTAATTCCTTGATCAGTTAACACGGTTAAACAATTTCCAAATTTTCAGCTTTTAAAATTTCACTGAAATTGTAATTAATGGATATATAGATTCAGTTTTATTTTTTTCTGCAAACAATTCCTATTTTAAATTTAATTGATTGGTGTTTCTGCCATGTTAAGTGATATTTATGGTCAGTATTTCCAGTAAGTTCTGTTTTCCCAAGTCAGAGTTAGCAGATCTAACATTTGTCATGTTTAACTTTAGCCACTGCTGATTTTATTTTATATTAATTATTTCTACCAGAAATATTTATTATGAATTGGATAAATTACTGACAGTTTATATTTAATTCTCAATTTATGAGAACACTATAAGCAAATTCTTTCAGATGCTCAGAGTGATAACATCTTTGTCATCTTCCATTGATTTATTGCCTTTTTAGCTTTGTCTGTGATACTAGCTGCTAATATTTATGGTAGACTTAAGAACAACAGGTTGGATCACAATGTCCTTGGGTGAAAATGTGCCTAAGATTAAAATGTTAATCAGGTTTAAAATTGTGGAGCCAGAATGGCTTGGCAAAACCATAGCAAACCAAAAATAAGCAAACAAAAAACATGCATGTTGATATAATGCTTCATCAGTCCTACGAAATATCACAGTTTATTGACACATTCTCCTACTGATAAACTTTTATGTTGTTGCCAATGCTCCTCTCTTCTTTTTGCTGCCTTCTCCTGCCTTTCTTTCTTTCTTTTCTCTCTTTCCTTTGTTTTCTTTCTTTTTTTTTTTTTTTTGAGACAGAGTCTCACTCTTTTGCCCTGAGTAGAGTGCCGTGGCATCATTGTAGCTCACAGGAGCCTCAAACTCATTGAGCTCAAGCCATCCTCTTATCCTCTTGCCTCAGCCTCCTGAGTAGCTAGGACTACAGGTGCTCACCACAATACTCAGATAGTTTTTTTTTTTTTTTTCTATTTTTAGTAGAGATGAGGTCTCACCCTTGCTCAAACTCCTGCACTCAACCAATCCACCACCTTGGCCTCCCAGAGTGCTAGGATTACAGGCATGGGCCATCAAGCCTGGCCCTTCCTTTATTTTCTAGTATCAACACTCCAGTGAACATGCCTCTTTGTAATCACAGCAAGTATTTTTCTAGGGGAGACACCAAGAAGTGGGATTGCTGAGTTAGAGATTTCAGTGAAAGAACAAAGGTCATCGCAATTAATGTTGAAACAGCCATTAGGGACCTAAACCAAACTCTTCATTTTTTCAGGCATTAATCCTTTTCCCCAAGGTTTCACAGAACATTTCTGTTAGTGGCAGAACAGGCTGAGAAATATAGAACAATTTCAACAGCTTTATTTAAAATAACAGGGGCTTGTAGTATCGTGGCTACAGTCTTTGTAGGTTGCTATTGCCTCTGAGTCTCTTGCTGAGTCTGAAGTCACTGTAGGTCAGCCAGATTGACAGCTGGGAAAGAAATTGAATATGGACAAGGTCAAGAACAAGCTGGAACCTGGGAAGACAAATTTGTGGTCCACAAGGAACACTGGAACCCATGAAGATAAGCTGAAATCCGCCTCTGTCTCTCACCAACTCCAGCCTTGATGTTCATGTTCATCATGGCACAGGACTCAGAGAAGCCGAAAGGGCTCCAGGCCAGATGCTGCCCCATGGCATTAAGGTTAGCCAGTAGGTCAGTGACAAGACGTGTGAGCTGCCCCACTGCCTGTTGCCCTGGAAGGCCTTCAGAATGTGAAAGACATGTCTCCTATTTCCAAATCTCCACCTTCCAAATCTCCCCCAAATGTCTCTCTCCTTCCTTCTTCCTTCCTTCCTCCTTCCTTCCTATCTCTCTCTCTCTCTCTTTCCTTTCTTTCTCTTTCATTGTTGTTGCAGCAGAGTCTCACTCTGTTGCCTGGGCTAGAGTGCCATGGCCTCAGCCAAGCTCACAGGAACCTTCAACTCCTGGGCTCAAGTGATCCTTCTGCTTCAGCCTCCTAGGTAGCTGGGCCTACAGGTACGCACAACAACACCCAACTAATTTTTCTATTTTTAAAGAGATAGAGTCTTGCTTTGTTCAACTTGCCCAAAATGTCTCTTATGACCAAGAGTAAACCAGAATTATACAGGGAACAGAATTCTGGGGAATATAATTCTAGTTTAACAAACTTGCCATAGTATAAAGCTGACATACCTGGTGTGAAGGTTTTAAAGTATGTGTATAAATACTTTGCTATAGGGGAAAGGTCAGTCACCCTTTTGTGAGGGTATTCAAGCAGTTTGTGGAGGAGCCCACATGTAGAGAAACTGAGCCCTTACCAAAACCCAGCACCAGCTTGACAGCTACGTGTGAGCCATCTTGAAGGATGTTCTCTAATCCCAGGGAAGACTTCTGATGACTCTTCCCTTGTTTGGCATCTTGACTGCAAACCTATGAGAGACTCCAAGGCAGAAATGATTAGCTAAGTTGCTCTCTGATCTTCAGAAACTGTGAGATAATAAATGTTTGTTGATTTAAACCTCCTTGCTATATAGCAATAAGTAACAAATACTCCTGGGTCCCAATTATTTAGAGTAATCAAATACTCTAAAAACAAACAGTATGAATCTTCAGAGCCCTTATATTCTAGACTTGGAATACATTTCCCAAAATCACCTCAATGTCAAATTGCTGTGGCACCAGCCAGTCCAGTGGCCAGTACCTTGCAAATCCAGCCATTTTAAAATGGACAAAGTGGGACTCAGGGAAAGGTCAAGTGTAGGTGTTTGAAATTCACGAGTGAGTCCTGGAATTTTTCTGCAGCCTGGATTTCATTTTGGCTCCATCTTCTATTTCCTGCTCTGTCACTCTTCTAGACTGCTTTTCAGCACAAGTTCCACCTGTAGCCCCTAGTGTACCACAAGCTTCTTTCCCCTCATTTGCTCCTGGGACAGCTGGATTTTGTTGATTGGGGTATTTTAGTTTCTCTCAATGTTTGTGCTTTATAAAAGATATTTGGATATATCAGGCAGTCTGAAGAATAGTTTATCCTTCTCCAACTTAGGGAAAGTGATGTTGAGATAGAAAATCTATTCTATACACACACTGGTAAGATCCTGGAGCTTCCTGAAAGCAATCATTCCTCCTGTTTGACTGATGTCTTATTTAAGCAGAAATGTGGAAAGAGACGTATTGACTAATAGGGATGGCCTAACAGGACAGGTGGAGTCAGCACAGATCAAGGACAATCCAGTCCTCCACTATGTGATAATAATAGTTAATATTTATATAGAAACTATCAAATTGATTTACAAATATAAACTCATTTAATCCTCTCAACAATTATGAGGTGTAGCTATTCTGCTTTATAAGAACACCCACTATTGTATAGTGACTTAGATTTTCCAGGAAAGTCTCCATTTCAAAAATCTTTTTTCATTATTGTCATTAGCTATCAAAATACTCCAGTACTTAGTATTTCAGTATCTGAATTAGATCTCCCACATTGCCTTTATTATCAGAAAATGGATCTCAAATAATTTTTATACTATTTATCCTAAATTTTGGTTCATAGAATATGGTCATACTAATAGAATGATTTCAGTGTATGTATATATCTACCCATACATGCCAACTTCTGGTGAATACTCACACAGTCCTGCTGTGTTGGATGGCTATTTTTGAACCAGGGAATACCTTGTCTCTACCCCATAACAGCTGATTGGATCAAAAGTTGACTTCTAATCCAAAAGTAGTTGATTCATAGGTTGCCAGCTTGTGTCCTGGCTTAAAATGATGGGCTGGGGACATATTTTTGTCTGGGTAAATATGTACCAAGAGATGAGGAGATTTCCTTGTTGACCCTGGGTTGAGGTGTGTCCATGGTGACCAAGAGCAGGACAAGAAAGCACAGAAAGCAGGCTGGAGATAGGAGAGGTTGGAGCATAGATGTGTATGCAGAGATAAGTCTAACAAGCCAAAGAAAGAGACTGAGAGACTAAGAAAGTTGGAGAGGCCAAGACATAGAAAGACCCCAAATCAGAGAAAAATATTGGTTCCCTTTTAAGTTCATGTGAGGTCCTGCTCAAGTTGAGCTCCTGTCTTTCAATTCATCTATGGCTCAATAAATACACTTCTCCTATAAAAGTTTGAATGAGTCTCTGTTCCTTGCCAACATAAGAGCCTCATGAAAATAGGTTCTCTCTCTCTCTCTTTTTTTTTTAATTGAGACAGAGTCGCACTTTGTCACCCTTGGTAGAGTACTGGGGTGTCATAGCTCGCAGCAACCTCAAACTCTTGGGCTCAAGTGATTCTCTTGCCTCAGCCTCCCTAGTAGCTGAGACTACAGGAGCATGCCACAACACCTGGCAATTTTTTTATTTGTTTAGCAGGCCTGGGCTGGGTTTGAACCCTCCAGCCCCAGAGCATGTAGCCAGTGCCCTAACCACTGAGGTATGGGTGCTCCCTGAAAATAGGTTCTAATATCTGTACTTAATTAGACTTTAGGGGTACCAGATTGGCCAGTCAAAATCATAACAGACAGATGTATAAAGTAAACGCCAATGGATTAATTTTCAAAGAGAAATATACTTCTTCAGAGGTCTGACGTATTCAGAATTGGGTACTCAGAGCATTTTCTCTCCTTTAAGGAAACGTTGAAACCAACTGCTATTGTTGTGCTTAGGAGTTCCACAAAGACCACACTGCCAAGCAAGTCAAATTTACAGCAGAGTCCCTTTATTGAAGGGCCAGCCAGCGACTGCTTCAGTGTCCCAATATGGGGTTTCTGAGAGCAGCCCTGAGTGCTTAAGGAGTCAGGTTTTTAAGGCTTGATCTGCAGGTTGGCACGCAGGCTGTCCAGGTGCATTCAGGTAGGGTAGCAAGCAAGTATTGTACAGAAGCAGAATTTTGCCATTAGTTAGCTATATGTCATACACTTTTGTTTTAATATTTTCCCATACATTGTAGTTCCATTACTTTTCCTCCATACATCTTTGTCTCCGTATTCTCTCCAGCCGGCATTGTTTAAAGATCAGTCTGGGGATAGTCAGTTCATTTCCCAGGGAGTTAGTCAAGCAAGAAGTTAGTGAGGATTTTCCCATCTATCTTGGGAGTGAACCAGACTTACTCCATTTTATTGCGGGCTTGCAGCCCAGGAATTTGCCAGGAGTTTAACTGGTATTTTTCTACTTTAGCCTACGCCTACCACTATGTCAAGACTTCATGGTGAGCCTGGATCTTAGCAAAAAGGAAACCATGTGTAGAGCTATTCTCAACAAGCTTGCAATGTGCTATTCATCTCCATTATGGGAACAGACCTCCTGGGGAAATTCTCTTACACTTGGAGAAGGGGCAAGTCACCTGGATGGGTTTGTTGTCAATGGTTTTCTTTTACTAGACTTTCTCTAGACCTTGCCCTTCTTTTAACACTTTGTCTCTATACATAAATTATAATAGCTTTATTATTGGTAATAAAATAATAGCTCACATTTATTGGGTATTTATAAGTAACTTGCCCTGTGCTAAGCCCTACACTACATACAGCAGTTAGTTGAATTCTCACACACACACACACCCTTTTTTTTTGTTACAGTTTTTGGCTGGGGTGGGTTTGAACCCGCCACCTCCTGTATATGGGGCCAGTGCCCTAGACCTTAAGCCACAGGTGCCACCCCATCACACCCCTCTATTAAGTAAGTATTGTTACTCCACAGTTACAGATATGACCTAGACAAGTCAAAAACCTTGTCCAAGGGAGCTTGCTGTAGCAAGTCAGGTGGCAAGGAAGCAACCTTATTACAGATCTGAGAGTTACCCTGCCACATTAGTTTTGAAGATAGTCTACTCTCTCTGAGGACAAGACACGTGATTAAATATGAGTTTTCCCTGTTCCTTAGCAGCATTTCTGCACATGGCTCATGTCAATTATTTTTTTTGTTTGCTTGTTTGTTTGTTTTTGTTTTTGTTTTTGTTTTTTTTTGCAGTTTTTGGCTGGGGCTGGGTTTGAACCCACCACCTCTGGCACATGGGGCTGGCGCCCTATCCCTTTGAGCCACAGGCCACCCTCATGTCAATTATTATTTCAAATCAATAATAACAACACTGATCATTAATTAAAGTCAAGACTGTAAGTTTTCATCTACCCAGACAGGTAGACATCATCATTCCCATCTTAGAAAATGAGAAAACTGAGATTCAAGAGGTTAACTTAGTTCACATAACTCTAGTACTTTTCTTACACTCTACCATTTATCAATCGAATTTTCGATCTGAGTTGACCTTCTAATTTTATGCCCCAATAGGTTTTTACTTAACTGTATCTTCATTTAGGAAAGAAAAAAAATTTTTTTTTTTTTTTGAGACAGAGTCTCACTATGTCGCCAATGGTAGACTGCCCTGGCATTACAGCTCACAGCAACCTCAAACTCTTGGGTTTAAGCAATTCTCTTGCCTCAGCTTCCCAAGTAGCTGGGACTACAAGTGCCCACCACAACTCCTGGTTAGGAAAAAAAAAAAACTTTAAGGCAAGCATGAAACAAAGGAAGAAAAAGATTGGCTTACAGATTAAGAAGGCTTACAAAGGATACATTCGCCATAGACAGCCACTGGAAACTGCATTACAGGGCAAGTAGGCAAAAAGGCATAGGAAGGAAATCTTCATGAACTTATAATGTGGCACTAATTGGAGAACATGTGAAAATGGTGTTCACCCTTGGCTTCCAGTGTGGGAGGCCGAGGTGGGTGGATTGCCTGAGCTCAGCAGTTCCAGACCAGCCTGAGCCAGAGCAAGACCTTGTCTCTAAAAAAAAATAAAATAAAATAGCCGGGCGTTGCGGCAGGGGCCTGTAGAGGCTGAGGCAAAAGAATCGCTAAAGCCCAAGAGTTTGAGGTTGCTCTGAGCTGTGACGCGAGAGCACTCTACCAAAGGCGACAAAGTGAGACTCTCAAAAAAAAAAAAAAAGTTAAACATAGAATTATCATATGACACAGCAATTCCACTCCCAGATATCTATCCCAAAGAACCAGAGAACTGGAAAGAGGTATTTAGACAAATCCATGTATAGGCATGTTCAGAGCAGCACTGTTAACAGCTGAAAGGTGGAAATAACCCAAATACCTATCAACAGATGAATAAATAAATTGTGGTATATAGATATTGGGATATCATTCAGCCATAAAAAAAGAATTAAGCAGTGATCCATGCTACGACATGGATAAATCTTAAAACAGCTATGTCAAAGACGTTAGACACAAAAGACCACATATTATATGGATTCCATTTATATGAAGTATCCAGAAAAGGTAAATAAGAGAGATAAAATAGATAAATGGTTGCCCTGATCTGGAGGAAGGAGACTGGGGATACACTGCTTAAAGGGTACAGGGTTTCCCTTTGGAATCATGGAGGTTTCAGAATTAGATATAGTGGCTGCTCAACGTTATGAATGTAATTAAGTGCCACTGAACCGTTCACTTTAAAGTGGTTTATTTGGTGTAATTTTTGTCTCAATTAAAAAAAAAAAAGTTAGACTTCTCTGCTCTCTCTGTTCATGAAATCTTCTCAGTGGATCCAGAGTAAAAGAAACACCCAGCCACCATGGTTGTGGAAGAGGCAAAAAAAAAAGTCTCTTGTCAGACAGTTGTTCGATCTTTTGTGCGTTCATCTCCACGTGCATTAATTCCCACGGAGTTAGCACTCAATGTCGGAGCCAGGTTTGGGGCTCTGGAGAGCACAGTCCCGGCCTGGGGTAGCGGCACGTTCCGCAAATTAAAGAACCAAAGTCTGAGATAAACTCAGCACCGGGGGCTTGGCTGTCCCAAATACCAGAGTGCCAAAAGAAAAGGGCCCGGTTCAGTCCCGGTGCTTGAACAGAACTAACTTGTGTCCATGGCCGCCAAATCTCTTCTGACAAATGCATTCTTTTGTTATTCGCAGAAATGAAACAGTTTTTCGAGCCCTTTCAGGAGCTCCCGGCAAAGGTGGAAAAAGAGAAGGAAATCAGCACAAAGGTGCCAGCAGGGGGACGTCAACGGCTGGGTCAGCGCGGACGGGCAGGTGGGCGGGGGACAGCCGGCGCCCCGCCCCAGGCCCCGGGGGAGTCCGGCGGCCGCAGCGCTGGGAAGTGGGGACCGCGCGGGCCGCGCTCCCGCGCTCTTCCGCGCCGACCCACCAGCTGGCGGAGAGTGGTGGCTCCGGGGCTTTGTGGCCGTGGTGCGCGCGGCGGGGCCTGGCCGGCCGGGGGCGCGCCGCCGCCGCCCGGTGCTCTGGAGCCCGCGGCCCTGCTGGCCGCCTGCCTGCGTGAGGAGCCCAGGCCGCCCGAGCTCGCGCCTCGCCGGCCCCTCCCCCGGTCGCCGCGTCCGCCGCGCCGCCGCTGCAGGTAGGAGGCTCCCGTGGCTGGCGGGCGGGCCGCGGCGGGGCGAGGGTGCGGGTGGGCGCGCGGGCCGTGCGTGCGTGGGCCGCGGGCCGGCATGGCGGGCGTGCGCGCCGGGCCGCTGCGACCCCCGCTCTGCGGGCCGGGCGCCGGGCGGCCGCCGGCGCGCCCAGTGGTGGGACTTGGTGAGTAGGGCCGGCCTGCTGCGTACAAAGCCCCAGGCGCGGGCCTCAGGGAGACTCAGCGGCGCACCGAGGCGCGGGGCGGGTGGGCTCTGGGCTCCCGGGCCGGGGGAACCTCTTGGGAAGAATCCAGATGACCCCAGTGCCTCTATCTACCCATCGTGGAGTCCCCACTGTGTGCCGGGTGTGCTCCGCTCTTTTCCATACTTGTTTCTTTTAAGACTCCCCGATTGCCTGTCCTTGGGTGTAATGGGAGGGGTCCCCTACTTGCAGGATAATGGCCGAGCATCACATCCCTCCCGGGCTGACCTTGGGAAGGCGCCTTTGCTTCAAGCCTGGGCTGCTGTTTCTGTAAATGGGGGGCTTGGGCGGGGATGGGGGGTGGAGGCGTGGAGTGCTACCTACCCAAAGGTACTGTTGTGAAAGAAAATATATGTAAATGAAAACAGCTAAATTTTGAGCACTTTCTATGTACCAAGCCCTTGGTGCTAAACACTTGGCATGAAATTTTATTAAATCATGGCACTGGTGTTATGAGGTAGCTACTGTAAATTGCACGAATAGTCTTTATTGAGGAGTAGGAAACCGCGAAGAATTTAGTCTATTTTGATTTAGGAGATTAGGTGTTTCTTAGGTATGATAACATTTAAGATGACAAATGTTCCTGCAGTACTAAGCAGAGTGGTTATAGGTTGTAGGGATATATGTGTTGCACATTTAAAGCTGGAGGTAGAATAATACCAGGGCTAGGGGATGTGCATTTCAACATGTGAGAAAAGACGGTTGTGGTTCCAAGAAATTGTTGAATATTAATGCAAAAAACATAGTTTCTGAGTTAGGATTGAGGACTACTATATAGTCTGGGGACAGAGAGAGACAAGAGGTGGGTTAGGGGAAGAGGAAGGATTCTGAAGCCCAGGAATAAGATACAGAGGAAGGGACATGGATTCACCCTGGGCCCCAGCAGCATTGTGGACCGAGTTTCATTCTTCCCTTAGAGACCAAGCTGGGTCATGAGGGATCCTGGGAGGACTCTTCTTACTCCCAGGCCATGCCAAAAGTATTCAGCTGGGTTAGGGCCTGGTAATTAGGCCGCCTAAAATGTCCCTTCTCATGATACCTGGAATTCTTGTAATGTGTTTCAGGAGATGGGGATGCTGGCCAGCCCTAAAGGTTCATAAGATGCTTAAAATGCGAAGGCCTGACTGATGTAAGGAAGGAGTGCGTTTGGAACACTGTTCACTTGGTTAGAGAAGCAGTGGGACTGAGGACATTATTTTGGATTTCAGTTTGGCATGGGGAGAACTGGAAGGCTTTGTCCCTGGAGAAGGAAGGCCCAGGGACTGCACCTAAGGGAAAACCCAGTAGACAGCAGAGCTGAGGACTTTACCCTGCCACCCCTGTAATGCCTAACAGACCGTTCAGTTCTTAGTGACCGAGGAGGCGTCCTTTCATCTCCAGATTTGTGATGATTTCTTACTTTATGTACTGTGAAAGGCTGGGGCTGGACTCAAGCACAGCTTTATCCTGAGTAAACAGGAAAGGCTTCTCAGAGAAGGGTGTTGTGTTTTGTTTTGTTTTTAAGCAAGTTTTGAAGCACGGCGTATTTGGGTACATAGCTATGCTGACAGTAGGGAACACAATTCATGGTGGAAAGGGCAGTTGCTTTGGAAAGATAGACAGTTTGGGGTTCCAGTCTTAGCTGTGCCATTTCTTATCTTTGTTGCGTGACTGGAGACGTGAACGAACAGCAGCTTTGCTGTGGGTGTAAACTTGCTCCTGTAATTATTAAGTCAGGAAACAGACTACACGGTATGGGATGGCGTGTAGCGAAATTATTTATTCAGGGTTTTGATTTTATACCTTTCTAGTCATGTACACACTTAATCTGTTAGTTTCACCATTACCTCATTTTACCTATCTGAATTCACTTGAAAGGAAATATCCTGTTATATCAACACAATCAGTTTTGCAGTAAACATCTTCTTCTAGACACTGACTGATATCTGGGCAGGTATCTAAATAAAGATCACAAAGAAGAAAGTAGCCACAGGGGAACAGAGTTAATGGAAGAGTATCTTCAAGCATTCACTCAGTTTACTCAGTATGAAGTAACGACTGTCTTTTCCTCAGGGCAGAGCACCTATAGACCTCTGACAATATGTTAACATGGTCAACCCTCTGGCCTGTATATCTGAGGAAGGGCGGTATGCCCTTTGATCTCAGGCTTCACGGGGCGCACAGCTTCAGAGAATGGGCTTGTGGAATTTTTAACATCGGGCAAGCCAATTCTGCTGTGTCCCAGGGGGGCCCAGGTCCCTTAAGCCTCTGGGAAAAAAAGCAAGCCATTTTAAACTCACACTGAGTTCACTTTGTGTGCTTGATGTAGGATATGTTTATTTCTAAATATTATCCTACAATCTTTATCATTTTTTTTCGGTGAGTATAAAATAATGTTTTTCAACATACCTGGCAGGGAGCTGAACAAGCACTAGTACCATTTTTCCTATTCATGATAACATTCATTCAACAAATGTCTGCTGAGCACCAGTTGTATGCTGAGTCATATGCTACATGCCGGGAATACAGAGATGAGTCAGAAATTATGTATTCCCTTAGGAATTTCCCAATCCAGTGAGGGAGAAGGACACAGAGCAAATTACAAAGAATATGGGAAGTGCTGCACTTCATGTACAACTGGCAGCAAGCTCAGAGAAGAGGGAATCATTCTCCATAGAGAACGCAGGGCCAGTCTTCCTCTAACACAATGGGTGTGAGACCTTACTTATGTGACTTCGAATAAGGTTTCGAATGACTTCCTAGCTTTGATCTCTTTTACCTTTGTCTTTGTGTGTATATAATTTGTAAGCTGCTGCAAAGCCATTTTTTTTTTTTTTTTTTTTTGAGGTAGAGTCTCACTTTGTTGCCCTTGGTAACACCATGGTATCATAACTCACAGCAACCTTTCAAGTGATCCTCTTGCCTCAGTCTCCCAAGTAGCTGGGACTACAGGCGCTCCCTGACACCTGGCTGTTTTTAGAGACAGGGTCTTGTTCTTGCTCAGGCTGGTCTCGAACTCCTGAGCTCAAGCAATTCACCTGCCTTGGCCTCCCAGAATGCTAGGATTACAGGTGTGAGTCACCATGCTCGGCCCTGAAACCCATTTTGGAAGGAAGATGTTATACTGGTAAATAAACATAACAGCCTGGGCATTCGTTGAGGAATGCTTCACAAACATTACATGGGAGTTGAAGCCTTGAAGTATGAAAATGGGCCCTTGGTGGAGCTTGGAAAGGATTCCAGCCAGAGGAGGCTCCATGTACTCATAGATATGTGAACACAGCAGATTCAGGGCATGAAGGTGAGTTTGCCCTGGTTAGGGTGAAAACTATGTGGAGGGTGTTGTGGGATGGTGGGTGGCATGTGCGCATGCAGTGCTGTAATCAGGATCCTGTCCAGAAAAGCCTTGAATGCCGTGTGAGGAGTTTGGCCTTTATTGCTTCAGCAGTGAGAGAGATGTCAGTGGCTTGTGGTGCGATCACTGTGTTTCAGGAAGATGCCTCCTGGGGTTGTGTGGAGAAGAGGCTGAAAATTTGGGGGACCATTTTAGAGATTAGACAAAGGCAGTGAGAATGGGAGAAGAGGCAGTGGATATTGAGGTAAAAGGTGCCGTCGGTCTTGTTGACTAGTTGCAGAAAGACTGAAGAGTGAGTTGATGTTCTGTTTGGGGAAGCCAGGTTGATGTGGCTGAAATTAGAAAGCTGGAGATTTGGGGCAAGGGAATCATGAGTGGCAGAGAATTGGAGCTTTCTGAGGTGCCCATAATGGACAGCGAGATGTGGGATATGGCTGGTAGACAATTGGAAATATATTTGGTGCTAAGGAGAGAGGATGGGATCTGGAAGAGAGGTTCTTCTTCCTACTTTTTTTTTTGTACAAACACTATGAGAATCTACAGTGCGCTAAAGATACAAACAAAATGTAGTTCCACACCTCAGGAGCTCACCTTCAGAGAGGGGATATGGACAGATGGCAGTGCAGAGTAATTCTCAGAGTGCTGCAGTGAGAGGTAAATACTTGATACCCTTGGCCTTGAGCAGATTTGAGAGCTGATGGTTGTAGCTGAAGAGGTGGGAGTGGAGGAGAGTGTACTCAGTGGATGAGAAGCAGGCTGGAGTGGGAACACCTACAGAAGGGGACCTTCTGTATTTCAAAAGTGCTTTTTGTGGAGGATTCTTTAATAATGACTCCAAAGGCTTTGGTTTAGGATGGCGCTGTGGGGGAGGGGAAGGGAGGAGTCTGGGCTTTTAAGAGCCCTCAGCTGGGCTTAAGAGAGAGCAATGTGAGGGTGGGAGAGTGGGGGTGGGGCAGCCCTTGCCTTAAGTACAAGGCTGGTTCTGCACACAGGCACACGCAGGCACAGATGGTGAAAATAAACACTGCCAAGTTACATGGCCGCATGGAGTAGGTGGGCCAGGGGAAGGGGAGAGAATAACACTAGAGCAGCGGTTCTCAACCTGTGGGTAACTGTATTAAAGGGCTGCGGCATTAGGAAGGTTGAGAACCACTGCACTAGAGGAAGCAAGTTCAGCGCTAGATCCAAGACTGGTAAGTCCTCGAAAAGGAAAGAGAGAAGGCAGAGAGCGCATGGATGCATGGCCATCCTGGGCAGACAGATCTGAACATGTAATGTCTGATTACTCTCACCTGTGAATAAAGGCAGTCATGAGGGCATCATGGTCAGACTGAGGCTTTTAAAACATTGGCATTTCTGCGTCCGTCCCTTTGGGCTGTCATGGAATTTACAGGAAGCAGCTAGGAAATGATTGTTTTGCGATAAATCCTTCGTAAAAGGAGGAACTTAAAATAGTAGACTATCTAGTAGTAAGCAGTAAAAATCAAAAATGTAGATAGCAGGCAGGGTGGTGTCAACATATATTCCACAGATATTTATTGAGTGCTTGCTGTGTACCAGTCATCC
The DNA here is from genome assembly GCA_963574355.1 of Loris lydekkerianus. Classification (NCBI taxonomy): domain Eukaryota; kingdom Metazoa; phylum Chordata; class Mammalia; order Primates; family Lorisidae; genus Loris; species Loris lydekkerianus. The sequence goes on from CAUYPK010134997.1 coordinate 21,772, forward strand.
TCCAGGAGCTGTAGTCAGTATGAGATTGGATCACCTGTTAGCCTTGTCACCTGCCACTACTGAACTTGCAGAGTTAACCCTGTGTGTGAGCCTTAAACAAAATAGCAAGATCATCTAGAGCTGAGATCACTTTGTTGTAATATTGGCCAGTAGCTCCACTAGCTTCATAACTAACCAGAAAATACCATGTATGTGTCTTTGGCAGTGAACGGTGGAAATTAGGTTGCAGAAAAACCATCTTCAGGGCAGTGCTAACATGGACTGCCAGCATTGGATGGGACTTTACAGAATTTCCACTTTGCCTTCGTTAATTTGATGATGAGGAAATAGCCAGGGAAGAAAGGACGTGTCCAGTGTCACAAAATGAGTGACAAGAGTGGAGAAGAGTACCCTTAAGTTTTCAGCTATGTCATGGGGGAGGCTCGAGTTTACCTGACAAAAGGGGCATCTTGATGGTGAGGGGGCTCCAGGAGAGAACTTATGAGAAAAGGAGTTAAAAGTGGATCATCAAGCTTTGCTTTTAGACTTCTCTGTTACTGGGACTTAAAAGCCCCGTGTTTTGCAGTGTGCCTTAGTTTCCTCAATCTAAAGTGAGAGAATTAGATCAAGGTCATTTTTGAGTTTAAAAAAAGTTTATTTTTGAGAGGTTGAGTGAGGAGACAGGTGACAACCAGGATATCTTTTTAAAGCAAACTAATTACTCCTAGCTAGTTGCCAGGCCTCCCTCACATTCCCTAGAGCTTACCCATTTCTGTAAATGTTAAATATTTCTGAATTTGTGGTCTTCCTTTGTATTTATGCTAATTCTAATTCCAATCTATTGTAGTTGGAACTAAGATTTCTGTTTTAGATCCCCTAACCTTGGGGAAGTGTCTCCAGACACATCTCTGTCACTGTGCTTATTATCACACTGCCTTGTCAACAGCCTGTCGCCCCAATTCCCACGTTGGGTTGTCTTCCCAGGACTGTGATCTCCTGGATGTTACAGAATACCATTCTCTCTGATGCTTGCACAGAGCGGGTGCTCCATGAATTCTCATGCGTCCTCCTTGCCTCCACTTTCTTTTTTTTGAAACAGAGCCTCAAGCTGTCAACCTGAGTAGAGTGCTGTGGCATCACAGCTCACAGCAACCCCCAACTCCTGGGCTCAAGTGAGTCTCCTGCCTCCACTTCCCAAGTAGCTGGGACTACAGATGCCTGCCACAATGCCCGGCTATTTTTTTGGTTGCAGCTGTCATTGGCTGGCCAGGCTGGATTTGAACCCGCCAGCTCAGGCACCTTAACCACTTGAGCCACAGGCGCCAAGCCTCCACTTTCTTTTCATCTCTTACCCTAGTGTGGACACACACACACACATCCTGGTCATTTCTGTCTTTGATACAGGATGTGTGGATCTCCTCCTTTCCAGTAACATTGTCCCTACTCAGAGTCCAGGCCCTTTCTTCTCAGTTATTTATGTGAATGATCTCCTTCAACTCTGTTCATATCCTATACATTGTTAAAGATCTGGCTCAAATGTCGTCTTATTCCTGAAGAATGCAAATTAATCTCTTCATTTCTCCCAACACCAAGATGCTTTGTCCTCTATTATGGAGTCTGTTTCAGTATGCCTCTTGTTCTGGTTGTCCCTTTATACTTGTCAGAACCCTTCAAAGGCTGTAAGGTTCAGCTTGTTCTTGTATCTCCCACATATTTTAGAGCTGTGCCAAGCCTTCAGCAGGAGTGTACTAAATATTTGTTGAATTGTGTGTGTATGAAATAAAGAGCCAATAAATACTTGAATGTATATATATGGGAGCAGTTTAATTTGATACAGCAAGGATGGAAAGAACTAAGATGTATTGAAGGTCTAGCCTGTGGGTTATTGGTTTTGTTTGTTTTTTTTAGAGACAGGCTAGAGAGCATTGGCACAATCATAGCTCACTGCCATCTCCAACTCCTGGTCTCAAACAATCCTCCTCCCTCAGCTTCTTGAGTAGCTGAGACTACAGGTGTGCACCACCATACTTGGCTAATTTTTAATTCTTTTGTAGACATGGATGGGGTTTTGCTGTGTTACCTAGGCTGGTCTCCATCTAACTGGCCTCAATCAGCCCTCCTACCTCAGCCTCCCAAAGTGCTGGGATTACAGGCATGAGCCACTGTACCCAGCTCGTCTGTGCTGCTTTAATCACATTGCAAGATAATTGTGTAAGGAAAATCAAATAGAGTATGGGAGTATTAGCCCCATTTCTCAGATGCAGCATCTAGAGGTTAATTGAGTTGTCCAAAGTCACACAACTAGGTGAATGCTAATGTGAGGGATTGAGCCCAGGTTTCTGCATCCAGCATCTTCATTAATTTCTCCTCATTTCACAGCAGTCCATTATTGTCACGACTTCTGTCGGTTTTTAGTAGCAGAGCTCTTCCGTCATGGTGCCCATTCTGAGTATTAACTTCAGAGAACACTTGTGCCACAAAGGAAACACACCTGTATTAAATAGTTACTGAGGGCCCACTTTGTGATTGTCACTGGTCTATGTGTTAGACCACAATCATACATAGGACACTGGCTAGCAGAACAGACACAAAACGTGAATGCTCCAGCAGAGCTGAGGGGCAGGGAAGGCCAGTCCATTTCCAATAAAAGATGGTGTGGGCTCGGTGCCTGTGGCTCAAGTGGCTAAGGTGCCAGCCACATATACCTGAGCTGGCGGGTTCGAATCCAGCCCGGGCCCGCAAAACAACAATGATAGCTGCAAACAAAAAAAAAATAGCCGGGTATTGTGGCAGGCGCCTGTAGTCCCAGCTACTTGGGAGGCAGAAGCAGGAGAATCGCTTGAGCCCAGGAGTTGGAGGTTGCTGTGAGCTATGATGCACAGCACTCTACTCAGGGCGACAGCTTAAGGCTCTGGCTCAAAAAAAAAAAAAAAACATGGTGTGGCAGGGAAGGCTTGTTATGTTGTCTATAATCAGTTAAGGACATTGCTGAGTAGTTTTAATCTAGAATGTGCTTTCCATCCTAGACATTTCCATTAATAAGCTTTTCCAGGAGATCTCTTACTTTGAGAAGTGTTTGTTTTCCTGCTCAAGTGGAATGTCAGCATTCCCCAGAGGCATGGGCCATTTTAAAGCTCCATAAGATTTCTCCAGTTACTTTCCAAACATACAATCTTAACAGATTAATAGCAGAAATTATTTCAGAGCTCTCATTAGAGTGAGAGATGTACACTTCGCAGGGGCACTGTGAGCCCTAGGATTCAGAGAAAGAGGGAGGAGTGATAGAGCCAGGAGAAGAGTCGACAAATGGAGGTGGACAGAGGCAGGCCTGCTCAGCCCCAGCTGCCCACCTAGGACCTCTCCGTGCTGACAGCTAGAGAGCTAATGGCTGTAATTTGAGCCGGTGGAATAGTGGCTGCCACTAGGTCTGAAAGAAGAACCCCAGAGCAGAGAGGAGCGTGGGCATTGGAGTCAGACCTGGCTAAGACCACTTAGTGTCTGTGTGACCACAGTAAGTTACTGAGCCATAGTTTTCTTATCAGGGAAATGGGAATAATAATTGGTGAGTGGAGATAAACAGCCTACTTCATGAGGTTGTTGGGAATCCATAGGGAACCTTTGGGGTACAGTGGCTCATGTCAGAATCCCTTTATAGCTCTGCAGAATGTAACCACAGGGCCCAGGGAGGCCTGCTGTTCTAGGAAATTAAACAAAGTAAATTGGTAACTCTGGATTTACTTAGCTAGTGATTAAATAACATTTTAGTTAATAGGCTGTTAATGGTCCCCAGGTGTTGGTAATTCTGAGTATTTGCTTTTGAGAACAAGTTGTATAATTTTTTCTGGTACTTTAATATATTTTTTTTTCCACAGAAAATATTCCAGTGTAACAAATGATCCTCTCAGGGGCTATTTTGGAGAGGATTAATGATACAGTGCATATCGAACATTTGGTATAGTGTCTAACCCACAGTAAGGGCTCAATAAAAGTTATCTGCTATTATAATATGTTTTTGCTCTTATTTGAGACTCAACTGGCCCCATTTAGACCAAGATTCTTTGTGAAACTTAGACTCCCCACAAATCCTCCACCACCTAGTGGCAGCTAGTGGTACTGCACACATTGTGGAGAAAATCATGAAATTGCTTGGAATTAATTCCATGTAATTTCAATCCCATCAAATATCACAGGGACTTTGTTCAGCCAAAGCATGTCTTATTTTCCTAAGAAATTCATATGTAATTAATCGATGAAGTGATATTTTTCACCTCCATAGTTGGCATAGGATTAAAAAAAGGGTTAATAGCAAGAGTAAATGAAGTGGGGAAATGGACATGCTCCTGTGCTGTTAGTAGAAATGGAAATTCACGTGCCATTTTACAAAGACAAGCTGGTGATTAACGTAAGTGTTGAGTATTTTCATCTTTTGTGGCAGCTGTTCCTCTTCTAGGATTCTCTCTTAAATAATAAAGATAGAAAAAAAAGATTTATTTAGAAAGTTTATGTCTGTGTGTATACACATTATATATAGATAATGTGTATACACATTATATATAGATAATATACACATTATATATAGATACATATATATATAATATAGATTTTATATATATATATATAATAGCCTTACATATAATAGAAGAAAAGAGGGATCATCTTTCTTATTTATGAATCAGACTTCTCAATCTTTGTAACAGTGATTCTTAAAAAAACAGGGCCCAAGGAAAGTAGGCATATGGTCATCTGGGGCAGAGGAGCTGGCTGAGGGAATTGGATCAGAATCTGCTCTGGGAGCTGCAAAGTTTAAAAGATTCAGTGTACCTATTGATTTTATAATAAAAACTACAGAAAATAAAGTTGAACATAGACATCTTGACAGATAGAGATAATATAGATGAGAAATTATACAGGGCATTTATTAATAAATTTCAGTTAGGGGAACATTGATTTACAGGGAATAGAAGTACTGATGAAGGCAAAAAAAATTAATTTGGGACCTTTGGGGATGAGGAAGGAGCCTGGGTTGGGCGTCATAGTATAGGTATTAGAACAACACGGTCAAAGCACAGGCCTGGGAGTTTAGAGGCACAGGGAAATATCCTCAAAGGTAAATGTTCCTTCGTCTAGTTTTGCTTTGGAACTGAAGGTCAAATTACCTTTGAAGTGTCTAAATCTCTCCATCTGATACCTGATGGATCCAGTATGCCTGTGAAGCTGGTACCTGGTATTTGGAGAAACTGGTCACACTAGTACATCATTCTAACAAGTTTTGGGATGAGGTGGTGTGTAATGAGAGAACCTGCTCAGGATCTACCACCCTTGTGTAAAGCCTGCACTTCTTGGCCTCTATTTCAAGGCTCTGTGATCTGGCCCTGTCCCCTCCAGCCTAGTCTAAAACAGACTTCAGCCACTCAACAACTACAGTAACCCCTCCTTAGGCGTAGTACGTGAAGAGCTGGCTTATAAAGTATTATTTTAAATCAATGTACCATAAATTTAAAAGTCACTGCCTTCCCACCCTAACTTTTCATTATGAAATTTTCAAACATAAATGTATGTAAAGATTGAGAAAATAACTTAATCATCTCTGATTTCAGATTGTTCAATTCTTGGCTAGTGGGACTTCTTTTGAGTTGGCTCCTAATTCTTTTGATACGGTTGATCAGTTTTAAATGGACTGTGTCATCAGTACCTTGATGGTTGCCTATTACTGTGAAAAGTCAGAGGCTTGGAGAATATAAGAAGGACAGGGAGCACATTGGCCTTTTCTGACAAGGCAAACATACAGTGCTTACTATACTGTTGCAGTCAGTATTGCTTAGCTATATTTTCACCTTAACATATTTGGGACATTAATTTTATGGGAAGCTTCTTGTGATTAAAAGGTGGGGAGAGTGTGGAGTCCTAAAATGCACATAGGTTTCATACAGTTCACTGGAATAAGATATTTACTAAGCACCTGTTGTGTGAAAGATGCAGATTCAGCACTGTGGAGGTTGGCAAGGTGACTTAAGGGAGTCATGTTGGAGTAATTTGGAGTCACCCAAGGTGAGAGCCGCAAGAGATAGTTGTGGAAAGATACTAAGAATACCAGACTATTAGGGTGGTCCAGCTTCTGGACTTTTCATGTTGCCACCTTTGTGATCTTATACAATCCCCTTTACCTTTCCAACCTTTAGTTCCCACAACTCTAAAGGGGAGAACTGGACTCAACCTCTAAGCACTCACACCCTTTCGCTTCTGAAATTATATAAATTATTTACATAGGATTGTGTACTTTTAAATGTGGCCCTTAGACCTCAGGGATCATAGACTCTAACCTCTCATTATTGCTTAAGGTCATAGACATAGTGATGGAAATGTCAGGTCTTTTGGAGTGATTTCTTGTTGAATCTGATACTTGATAGTATTCACATCATCCGTTATACTTGATTAAATACTGACTTCTCCTGTCTTTAGCTGTGTTAAAACTTTGAGAAAGTTGTTTCTTTCCAAAGGTACCTTATGATTTGGAGGAATAATCAATTCCCTAACATTAAGCCAAAAGAAATTAAGAGTTCCACGTAGATGGCCAACTTCTTGTTTGTTGCTCTTATATGCCAGATACTCCCAGTATGGCTAAAAAAAAGGACCTACTAGGAAATGTACTTTGAAGTAAAACCCCATTTCTGAATATTTTCCTGAGTTCTGAATGTCAGAATTTAACATTAATAGAAAAGAAAGCACTGTATTTTAAAGGAGTCAAGTCAGTTATTAAGCTTAAGTGATTGGGAGGTGTGTGGGGTTTTTTTTTTTTGCTGGAGTTTATAATTATTGTTTCAAACTTCCTTTTACAGGATAGCTGACGGCCAGAAGAAATAGAGTGGAAAATGCAAAACAACGAAATTATAAAACCTGCCAAATACTTCTCAGAATTGGAAAAGAGCATTTTGCTTGCTTTAGTAGAAAAGTACAAATATGTGCTGGAGTGTAAGAAAAGTGATGCTCGAACTATTGCTCTCAAGCAACGTACCTGGCAAGCGCTTGCCCACGAGTACAACTCCCAGCCGAGTGTGTCACTGCGGGATTTCAAACAGCTGAAGAAGTGTTGGGAGAACATCAAGGCTCGGACCAAAAAAATTATGGCCCATGAAAGGAGAGAGAAAGTAAAACGTAGTGTCAGCCCGCTTCTGAGCACCCACGTCTTAGGGAAGGAGAAGATTGCCAACATGCTGCCGGAGCAGCTCTACTTCCTGCAGAGTCCTCCCGAGGAGGAGCCAGAGTACCATCCTGACACTGCGGCCCAAGGTACAGGTTCCTAGCGCCAGTGTGCATGCTCGCACTGGGCTCCGTTCTGACATTTCCATTTAAAACCCTTCACGCCTATAATCCTAGCACTGTGCAAGGCCGAGGTGGGAGGATTCCCTTGAGCTCAGGAGTTCAAGACCAGCCTGAGCAAGACAAGAGACTCCATCTCTACTAAAAATACAAAAATTAGCCGGTTAGCTGGGTGTTATGGGAGATGTGCAGTCCCAGTTGCTCAGGATGGTCTGCCTCTAAGGCTGAGGCAGGAGAATCGCTTGAACCCAGGATTTTGAGGTTGCTATGAGCATCAAGCCTGGGGCAAAAGAGTGAGACTCTGTCTCAAAAATAAATAAATAGGCTCGGCGCTTGTGGCTCAAGCAGCTAAGGCGCCAGCCGTATATACCTGAGCTGGTGGGTTTGAATCCAGCCCCGGCCGGCCAAACAACAATGATGGCTGCAAGCAGAAAATAGCCAGGCCTTGTGGTGGGTGCCTGTAGTCCCACCTACTCAAGGAGGCTAAGGCAAGAGAATCGCCTAAGCCCAAGAGCTAGAGGTTGCTGTGAGCTGTGATGCCATGGCACTCTACCCAGGGCAACAGCTTGAGGCTCTATCTCAAAGAAAAAGTAAATAAATAAATAAAATAAAATAAAATTCCTTCATTTTGAGGGAACTTCTAAAAAAAGAAACTTTCATGTCAAACTTGCTTTTCCTAATTCAAGATCTCAGGACATTGAAAATTATATAATGAAGATAAAAATGGTTGTTTATATCCTTATGTTCTCTGCCTTAGAGACTTTATTTTTACACATAAGGAAAAATAAGGGACTGCATTAATAGTTGCTATTAATCAGGTACACTTCAGTTGTTTATCTCAACTTATCTCATATATGAGGATGATTTGATGAGGATTTGCATTCATTCACTATCTTACTTTTTCTCAAAAAAATATTTTTGGGTGGCACTTGTGGCTCAGTGAGTAGGGCGCCGGGCCTATATACGGAGGGTGGCAGGTTCAAACCTGACCCCTGCCGAACTGCAACAAAAGATAGCCGGGCATTGTGATTGGTGCCTGTAGTCCCGGCTACTCAAGGAGGCTGAGGCAAGAGAATCGCCTAAGCCCAAGAGCTAGAGGTTGCTGTGAGCTGTGATACCAAGCACTCTACCAAGGGTGACACAGTGAGACTCTGTCTCTTAAAAAAAAATTTTTTTTTTTGAGGACCTATTATGTGCAGAGCACTTTGTTAAGTCACTCACAATGCCATTCTGAAAGAATGAACTGTTTCAAACCTTTAAAATTAAGTACAGAGAATAATATAGCAGACACTGAGTTAGTATTTATCCACATTAAAAACCAGCATTTCTACCCATTATAATATTGTGATCCACTGTTTTGGTTTGTGAGACTTTAGGGATCTTGAGAAATTCTGGAAAAGATTAATTTTAATATGCTTCCATTGAAAAGAGAACAATATGTCATATATACTTTTTAGGGAAGGAAAAGACTGTCATAGAATTAAGAATGCAATGATAGCTTCAAAAGGTTAGAAGGAAGGGGCTATTGCTAGCTCGCCAGGCAAGGACAGGGTGGAAATGCATATAGACAAATTTTCAATAATTCCTGTCTCTTTTCAGACAGGGGTGGCCAGTTTATAGAAAGGTTCATTGCAGTTTGTAGAAGACAGACCTTGAAGCAGAGGCAGGTTTCTGGCTGGGGGCCAGAACATTGCTCAGGAGCTGCTCCAGCAAACACTTGCTCAGAAGAATCTGGTTCTTGGCTTGCAGGATGAGAAATCACTTGTCATTGTCCCCAGATTTAGACTGAGCTCTGAGGAACTGGCTCTTGTTAATTAAAAGTTACAAGAAACAAAGAGTGGTATCTGTGTAGAGTGAAAAAGATAATTACTCAGTGAACCAAATACATATTTTTGATTAGTACCTTTTCCCTCCCATAGGCAGATGATCCTGAGGAGCTAAATTATGATCAAAAGTTTGCTTGTGAATCATTTGACCAAGGTTAAGTCTGGGGAGCCAGTTGGGTAACCATAGCAGTTAACCTCATGAACCTCATGCCTTGTTTTCCACTCTAGGAGCCTTGTACTGGGTTTTGGTTCTTGAGTTCCTAAGGCAGGTAGCTCCTTGCAGTGCTTGCATGGGCACTGCCAACTCCCCCCCCACCCCCCCTTTTGCTGCTTCTGCTAATTGACAATGTCATTGCTTTGGAGGTTTTTATGGGTTCAGCCAGTTAACACTCCATCTTGCTGGCCTCTGAGCCATTCAATTTCTGTGAGGGAGAGGTGCTGGAGGAGGGAGGGGGTGTATCACCAGAGCTACTTTTCACAGTGCTTGTGTGCCCTGGGAGATGTTGCTGAGGAACGTGCTGGTGTGCACTGCTCAGTTTGCAAATCTGTGATCAGGATTATTGCACACTGATTTAGTAGAGTTCTTAGGGCTTGGACAGTCTTATTTTCCCATTTTTAAATTCTGAGGTGGGATCTAGAAAATTCATCTCACTTTTTTTTTCTCTTTCTTTTTGGGAAAGATGTAATTCGTTAGATCATAAACATAATTTATAAACTTCCAGAAAGAAGGGGATGAGTATGAATTCTCAGTGGCTTTCCTGTAGGGACATTTATTAGAGAGTCATTGTAAAAGAGATTCATTTCAAATTGGATGCTTGTACATATATGACACTGGAGATTTCCCTTTTTGCTGGTGATAATTGAAGTTCGGCCAAATACTGCCTACTTCTATGTCTAGGTCGTATCTGAAGGGAAGTGGGACTGTGGTGCTTTGTCAGTTAGGAAGTATAATGTGTCCAAAGTAATCTGTTAATACTGGTAGTTAAGGTGCTAGAACTCTTTCTGTACACTAAAACAGCCTTGACTTTATTTCACTCATTTTACATTTCACATTTTCTTGAACAAAGAAAAAGAAGGCTGGAATTGTCACTCAGTACTTCTGGGACTTGATGGGGAAAAAAGACTGAAAATCTGCTACAGGGTTATGGCCCTAATACATCATGTATATTTGACAGATGGACTCTGTGTGTGTGTGTGTGTGTGTGTGTGTGTGTGTGTTTTACCTTTGTTTTTATAATGCTGTTCTGTTCAGCATAGTAGCCATAAGCCACATGGGGCTAATAAACACTTGAAATGTGGGTAGACAAAAATGAGATGTGCTGTAATTGTACATAAAATATTTTGAGGACTTAATACCAAAAAAAAAATTTCATTAATAATTTTTATGTTGATTACATATTAAAATAATATTTTAGATATATTGGATAAATAGTATATTCCCCAAATTACTTTTACCTATTTCTTTTTACTTTTCAAATGTGGCTGTAAATACGCTTAAAATTGTATAAATAGCTTGTGTTTTTTATTTTTTATTTTTTTTTTGAGACAGAGTCTCACTGTTACCCTTGGTAGAGTGCCATGGAATCATAGCTCACAGCAACCTCAGACTCTTGGGGTTAAGCGATTCTCTTGCCTCAGCTTCAAAGTAGTGGGACTATAGGCACCCGCCACAATGCCTGGCTATTTTTTAGAGATGAGGTCTCGCTCTGGTTCAGGATGGTCTTGAACTCGTGAGCTCAGGCAAACCACCTGCCTCTGCCAGAGTGCCAGGATTACAGACATGAGCCACCACGCTGGCCCCCTTGTGTTACTTTTTTATTGGACAACACTGTTTCAACATCTTACGAGGTATCTATTACAGAATTAGGTACCCATAAATTTGCTGGAATTTATTTTAAAACTGTTAAACAGAAAGGAGTCTAGTAGTATTCCACTAGAGGCCTCCCTCCAGCTACTTTTTGGTGTCATCTTGATCACCATGCCCTGGGTAGTCTTAGCTTTGTCAATGACTTTCTTAAAGTATACACCTGTATTTAAAGACAGTGGTCTTAAAATTTTAAGTATAACACTTGAGATAGTATTTATTTAAAAAAAACAGTATTTTCCTCTTACATGTACTAAAACTATTTACACTTTGTGGGTTTTATTTAAAGCTAATTTGGCTTTCACACTTAATCTTCCTTTATCTTGGGGGAATAGGGGTGCAGAACAAACCAAGCAAGCCAACACTAGGAGTGGCTAGTGGGGTAGGAAGACCCAAGGTCAAATACATATGAGAAAACTAAGCTTTGGAGTAACACTGGAATGTCTCAGGAGAATTTATAAAAATTTTAATGCTATTATTTCTGTGCTGTAAAGCTGTGTATATACTGTGCTATAGTTTCCTTTCATACTAATTGAATAGTATGAACATCTCTTTAAAAATTACATTATTATTACTGTTTAACTGAATCTTATTCTTTTGGGGTAGGAACCCAGAGACTGAAGGCTGAGTTATGTTTCCAGTCATGGCACACCAGCCTCACGTCTGTGAAAAGCCCCTCTTTTGTGTTAGTTATTTGCTTATTACCTTTCTATCCCCATTCCCCACCTTAATTCTCTTCTCCACCTGAATCATTCTAATAGGCTAGTGTATTCTTTCACATGTTTTGTGTGCATATATTCATTTAGATGGATTTAAAATTGTTCTATAATTACTGTTTTTTCTGCTTTAAGATCATTTTTACAGTATGTAAATCTGTTTCTTTTAGCTAATATATTACATTCTATAATACGCATCTACACATCTTAATTTGTTCATTTTCCTAGTTAGTCCTATTTTCTATGTTCTGTTGAGAAGAGCTGCAGTTTGGCCTATAGTTTCCTTCCCATCCTTTTGCTGCCATAGTATGCTTTTTCTGCTGATACTAAACTTCTTTCAATTGCCCAAGTGAAAGAATATTTCCTTGGCTGTATTGTCTGGTTCCAGGAAAGCTTGTGGGCCTTCCTACTCCTTTTGCATAAGATTGAGTTGTTTTCTACTTCAGGTGGTCTGTTTCACCTGTGATCGGGATTACATGATATGTGTTGGCAGCAGGGTGCTATTCCCAGACTAGTCTCCTTCCAATTAAGCCAAGATTCTTCCCTTCTGAATACTAACTTCTATTCATTGGACCTACTGTTTATGTGAATGTTAATTAACTGTTCCATTGGGCTTCTGTAGTTTTAAGCCTCATCTTTTGCCAGAGTCTTCTCAAGACGCCTGGCATTTTTCCTTTAAAATTTGTGTATTAGGACATGTTTAAACTAAAAAGAATAGTTTGAAAGTAGACAAAATTGTGCTTCTGCACACAAACACAGTCTTAATGTTCATGGCTTTAGAAATTTGGAGATCAAAATGCAGACTATATACCCATATTCTTGATAATAGATGGTTTTATAGTGGATATAATTTGGAGGCTGCATTTTAAAATACATAAGTGATCAGCTGAACAAGTGGAATAGTGGCAGACTGAGTATTATAGTGGTTAAGCTTGGGTCATGCAGATTTAGATTAGAATCCTATTTCTTTCAACTAGCCAAATGACCTTGGACATTGTATTTGACTTTCTATACTAACGCCTCCCTCAGAGGGTTGATAGAAGGATTAGATGAGGTAATGCTATTAAAGCACCAGCCTAGTACTTGGTTAGCTGCCCAGAAAACGGTAGCTACTGTCCTCTTCACCATCAGATCCCTAAAGCCTGGAATTGTTGACATAAAAATGAGCTTGTGGAAATTGGGAGAGACAGCATTGTGAAGGGATGAACATTAAGGATTCAGTATCCAGAACGATCCCCTGGAATGAAATTTAAAAAGAAAAAGTGATCGGAGGTACCAAAAATTGTCTAATGTGTTTAGTCTTCAGAAAAGACGTTGTCGGACCTAAAACTAGAAAGTAAAAAGGTAAGGTAAAGCTCTTCACAGTTGACTGTCACATCTGAGGGCCCCTAGCCTCAGTCTTGACCCTTCCCCATTTCTTGGTCCTGTGCCTCAGTTACTCAGAGCCCCACTCTTTCTCTTTAGTTGGGCTGCAGTGGGAGGAATGTGACCCACACACATCTCTTACATGCCCCGCACTGGACAAGAGCCTGTGCTGAGTTCTCCACGGGAATGAAGAAGACACAGTCTCTGCCAGAGGTGGCCCAGGAGGCAAAGGGAGCATGAAAACATCTAGTTGAGACCAGAGCTGTTGGAGTTGGGGAAGACTCCTAACAAGACACTTTCATTATCTCTGGATGGCACGGAAGGACTCTTCTATCTTTTTTGATCTCTTCCAAAAGTGAAAATTTTTTAACCTTTTCTCTAATCTTAATTAGAAACTAGTTATAGTTGTCTTTACCCCTCAGAGTGAAATAATTAAACAGTTGCTATTTTCCTTTTATTATCGGTGTATTACAAATTAGGTTTCCCCCAGTAGCCATTAACCTTCCCAGCGTCTCATTTTTCAGAGTAATGGAGCGGATGTAATAATGTAATCAATGCTGTTAATAAATTGATACTGTTTTTCTCCAAGGAAAAGATTCTCATTATTGGGAATGTAAAGCTTCTCAACAAAGCCTTCGAGTCACAGCTAGAAGACTCCAGGGGTTAGTGGAGTTAGTGGTTTCCTTATTGCAACTCCCTAGTGGACCTGCCAGAGTGATGTCCTTTTGTACTCATATATTCTTTTTCTTTTGTATTCAAGGGTTCAGCCAATAAATATTTACTAGGCTTCCTTTGTGTATCAAGCAAAGTAACTGGAATTCAAGGATAAAAGAAACAAGTAATGGTGGCACTATACAAGTGTGTGTTAAGCGTTATAGCCAAAGCAACTTGGACATAAAGAGGAAGGAGAGAGCTAAGGTCTTATAGACAGGTGGCATTGGTCCTGAATATGTAGGAGTGGGGGTGTTGAGAAAGGAAGGCTGGAATGAGTTGGGGGGACTGATAATCCAAGCAAAAAGAACAGTGAGACTTAGAGTTATAAACAAAGCATGACCTTTTAAAGAATGTGAGTAGTCTGTGGTAGGATTAAAGGGTATATGAGGGTATTTTGAAGAGTAAGGCAAGATAGATAAAGGAAAGTTGGAGTCAGGTTTTGAGGTTGCTTAGGGTGGATTGAGAGCCAGAGATGGGAGCCCCAGAGAGAACAGGTAACAGGGAGAAACGGTTAACAAGTGAATGGAGCAGGAGTCTGAGTACATGGACGCTCAAGAAGAAGCAAGGAAGCTGTAGAATAGTAGAGAGCAATGGTTCAGAAGCTAACAGAGAAAAGAAATTTCAGGATTGTTAAATGTCAGGGAATAATTAAAAGGGGCATTGAAAAGTGTCCTTGGTGTCAGGTGACTATTGACCCCAAATGGTTGTGCTAGAAGTAACAGACAGATGCAGGAGATTAAAGATGTGAGGATGGTAAGGCAGGGAGTGCAGACTCATCTTTCAAAGAAGAACATTCAAAGAAGAACATCTTTGTCCAGGGTAAGGAGCAACACCTGCAACTAGGAAACAGCAATGGCACTCTTGCAAAGATTGAACATAAGTGTTTGTGAGAAACTGACAAAGAGTGATCAGGCCAACACTGGCTTCACATTGTGGTCTTGTGCTCATCAGAGTCCAGCACATTTCAGTTTAGAATTTATATTAACAAGGTCTCCAATTCTTGATAAGTGTGGTCTCTGACCACGCGAGTCCCATACTTAAAAGTTCCAGAGATGACATAGTGAAGCCCCTTACTACAATTTCTTACGGAAATATCTCTTTTAATTTATAGGTTTTTAAAAAGTCAAGTGTGGCGAGGGTACCTGTAGATGTGAAAGCTGAAGCAGACACTGTTTTAGATACATACTGTAATGAGGGGCCCTGTCATTTGAAATAGGATTGATTTTTTTTTCTGCTTGTAAAATCTTTGAACATATGTTTTCTGCTACTGTTTTTCAGAATCATTTGCTGTTTCAAATAGAGAACTGTGCGATGATGAGAAAGAGTTCATTCATTTTCCAGTATGTGAGGGGACCTCTCAACCTGAACCCTCGTGTTCAGCTGTCAGAATAACAGCCAATAAAAACTACAGGAGCAAAACTTCTCAGGAAGGTGCTTTAAAAAAGATGCATGAGGAAGAACACCATCAACAAATGTCCATCTTACAACTGCAGCTGATACAAATGAATGAGGTGCATGTGGCCAAAATCCAGCAGATAGAGCGAGAGTGTGAGATGGCAGAGGAGGAACACAGGATAAAAATGGAAGTTCTCAATAAAAAGAAGATGTATTGGGAAAGAAAACTACAAACTTTTACCAAGGAATGGCCTGTTTCCTCATTTAACCGGCCCTTTCCCAATTCACCGTAAGACTTTGGGGGTGGCTCTCTTGTAATTAATCTGTGTTGGCAAAGAAAGTCTGGAACATGAACTCGCGGTCAGTAACCTGTAAGAGCTACAACTAGGAAAATTAGAGTGGTAATGGTCACTTATTTAAGAATACATTCAGGTAAACAGCTGCACCCTATTTACCCCTCAAGTGGCAAAGAAGCTGTTACAGTCTTCTGAAAATTATCATTATGAGTGCTATAATTCTGAATGTAATGTCTCTTAATTAGAATTCATACAAGAACCACGTATGAGTTTTTTTTTTTTTTTTTTTTTTTTAATCAAACGCAAGTGTGACTTTAAAGGAGTGTGGGTGTTTTTTTTTTTTTTTTTTTTTTTTTTTAAACAGCAGAACTTTTCTATCCAAATGAATGCCCTTCCATCAAAATCAGCTGTCCTGGGAGGCTACACATGTCTCCAGTGGTGATGCTGTTGCTCAGAACTTGCTAGAGGTCTTTAGGGAACCCCCTTGAGAGCTACAGCACCTTTTTTACTTTTTGGGTGCCATCCTCTGAGTGTGGATTTTCTGTTTTTCAACAGCCCAACATTTAAAAGGGTATTTTCTAATGTGAATCATAAACTGCCTTTTCAGGCCTTTCCCCAAAGAGGAGTTCCAAATAATGTCTCCAACCGTGAAGCTTTGTTGGAACTAGGGTGTGACTACTTTGAAGGAGAAATGTTCATTTAGATTTCTACATTCTGTTACGTTTGCTTTATTAAAAAAAAAGACTTGCAATTTTATAGTCACACTGTGTATGTTTTTTAAAGGGGCTGCCTTCCTCTGTAGCGTCCTCCCAACAATGTACCTCTGAGTTAATGGTTTTCAGTCTAACCACCTAACGAAAGGCCCGTCCCTCACTGTGCTCCTGGTGCTAGCCAATAGTAACGCCTTGTAGTTGGCATTACTTGGGCTTTGTAGGAATCTATTACCGACATACTTGGAGATAGGAGTTGATAAATGGATGTCTTAGTTGAGCTGTGATATGGCTTCTTCTGAAGCCTAATGTCAAAAACAACCCTGGGAGCTGGGGACAGCAGTAGCTGGAAGCAGCAAAGTGACACTTAAGTGCCAAGGCAGATCAGCAAATTTCTGAGAATGAGATTTCAAGGCTGTGTGGTGGGCAAGGAGGAGTACATGTTGCAGAGTTTATATACAGAGTTTATATAAAGGATGGGGAGTCAGGACCTGAATTTTAACCTTGGCTTTGCCTCAAGTTGGTTTGTGACCATGAGTAACTCCTTTTAATCCTTGGCGTGGTATTTCCTGTCCATGAAACAGGAGTTGGGCTAGATAATGTTCAAAGTCTGCTCCAACTCTGGCTGTGGTGTGGTCTGTACAGTGGGTACTGCTTACACCTGAGAGTTGTCTGGGGGGCAGGGGTCGACAGGAAGAGAAGGTTTACTGCAGTGGCTGAGCTTCTGTCCTTCATAATTTTGAAATTTGGGTCCTGAGGACCGTAAGTTCAGTAAGGTACAGATACACTTGCTATTTATGTACTGCATAAAACTTAAATGGATATTAATCTATTTTATACACTGAGTCATATTTTAAATATCTTAGAGGAACTGGTTATTTGAAGGAACCCTATGAACACTAGTCTTCTGTGAAAGGAAGGATTCTTTTGTAAGGATTTATGTTCTTAATTTAGTTTTTACCAAATGGACCTTTTAGAGAATGAAGCGTCTGGATCAAATCCAAGCTTCAGTGGTTTGTGGAAGACAGAACCTGACTTCACATGCTTGGCTACCCCCTTCAGGATTAGGACAGGGAACAGCAGGCCCTAAATATACACATGCACTAGGAAAAAAGATTGCCTTTGCTTCACCTAGCGACCATGTAAAACTCTCCATAACATGCAGATTCTGGAAAGGGGCCTGAGAATCTGCTCCGCACAAGCTCCTAGTTGGTGCCAGTTCTGTTTGGTCATCACACTTCTGAGCAGCAAGATTTTAGAGGACCCTATGAAGTTTTTATTATTCTCAAAAAATCGAGGGTTAGTTGTTTACAGTGGTGCTAAGTATTATTCTCTCTCCCAGAATTTATGACTTAACCACACAAACAACAATGTAGAACAACACAAAAAATATGCACACAGAAGTATATTTTAATGGAAATATAAAAGCATCGAGCTAATTCCTAACTGAATAAATAAAGGATAATTAAACCAGCAGCCTAAAGCTGCTCTACTGTTAATGGTATTTATGAGTTTATAACAGTAGTTTCCAACCTTAACTATGCATTAGAAACAGTATTTTATAAGTAATTAGTCCCGCTGGGTCTCACTTCCAGAGGACTCTGATTCAATTGGGCTAGGTTGAGAACTTGTCCTATGTATTTTTCAGAAGCTTTAGGGAGGATTATGGTGTGTAATCGGGGTTGAAAACCACTGAGGTTCATAAATGTGTCTCATTTGATTCTTAATCCTGTGAGGCCAGGCGGTAGTAAGGAAATGATGTGCAGAGAACCACTGCTGATGTCAACTAGTGAATGGCAAAGAACAACCTTGGTCCCAAGCCTCTTGATTCCAAATATACAGCCCTACCCGCCTGCCCTTGACGCATTCCTTGAAGCTCTATCATGGACTTGTTTTGTCCTGAGGACCACATCGCATTACGAGAACTTGTTCTTATATCTCCATTTCAATTTTGACAGTTTCTTACCTGAGGTGGAAAAGCAATAACCATTTCTTGGTAGGTGCTATAGGAAATAGAATGGTAAATATTAAGACGCAGTTCACCATCTTCCACCCTGCCAAATTATGGACACAGCACAGTAAGGGAGATAAGGCTTGTGTACAGCTGCTGTCAAATACTTGAGTGCATGTCTTCAAGTACAAGGAGAGAGCTAAGCTTGAAGGAAGGCCTCCCGGGAGAGGTGGCATTGGAACTAAGTCTTTAGAGTTGGCATTTTGGCAGGTGGAGATTCAGAAAGCAGATGAACTTCATTAGATGCAAGGTCCTACTGAAGAGTCAAGATGATCAGATACATAATTGGGAGGTAGTGAGAGCAGGGGAGAATTCCCAAATTGGGCAGCAATGCTCTCAGAATTGTGCTCCGGGAAGAAGAGTAGAAGTTGAACTGAGTGGAGAGACTGCTGGAGTTGGGCTACCAGGTAGGAGGGTTTGACCCTGGTTAGGGTGAGATGAAAAGGGGACCCAGAGAAATATATATTGAAAACGAGAGACCAGTGTGAAGGGCATTGCTATAGTGGAATCAGTAAGGCTTGACTTGGTCACGTTTATTGGAGAAGGAGAAGACAGAAGGATAGATATCTGTAAGAATGATGCTGAGGATTGAAATAACAGAAGAAAGGATGTTTTTCTGGCTCCATCCTGTCCTAGGAGAGGCCCCGACACAAACTAGTGCTGCTGCCTCCCTGACAGCATCGAGCACCAGGGCTTACATGTCTCCTCTTTGGCTGCCAGGTCTTTGCCCCGAACTCTGCTTCTTCAGCTGCCTGTGCTGCCACTTCCACCTGTCCGTCTGATACCTTAGTGCCTCCCCGCTGGGTCCTTGGTCACCCACTCTGCTGGCAGTGCCTCCCTTGCAGCTGGCCCTGCGTCGTTTGGCATCACTTACATTGGCTTCACACTAGAAAGATCAGAAAAGATTCTTTCTTTCTCTTGGGCTCTAGTTGGCATCCATAATTTAAAAAAAAGTTCCATGTTGTATAAAGGAGCATTGATTGAGAGGGGCTGCTAATCCACATGTACGCGTCTTTTTTTTTTTTTTTTTTTTTTTTTTTAGACCTGTTGACACTCTGGTGCCTGGGCTAGAGTGCAGTGGTATCGTCTCAGCTCAGTGCAACTTCAGACCCCTGCGGTCAGGCAATCCTCCTGCCTCAGCCTCTCTAGTAGCTGGGACTATAGGTGAGTGTCACCACCACACCCGGCTAATTTTTCTACTTTTTTTTCGTAGAGATAGGGTCGTTTTTTTTTTTGAAAGAAAGTCTCACTCTGTTGCCTAGGCTAGAGTGCCATGGTGTCACAGCTCACGGCAACCTCAAACTCCTGGGTTCAAGAGATCCTCTTGCCTCAGCCTCCCAAGTAGCTGGGACTACAGACACCCTCCACAATTTTCTATTCTTTTAGTAGAGATGGGGGTCTCACTCTTGCTCACAGTGTTCTCAAACTCCTGAGCTCAAGCAATCCACCGTCTTAGCTTCCCAGAGTGCTAGGATTACATGTGTGAGCTACCACACCTGGCCATCATGTCCCTTTTATAAAAATTAAACATGGGACTCTACGTTAGGATTATTTGCAGGCGGAATATTAAAATGCATTTTGTTTTGTTCTAGAGAAACCAGAAGAGCAGAGGAAGAGAGGAGGTGTGTGTGTGTGTGGGGGGGGCATTTGAGTTGTCAGCAGCCTCTGCAGTGTCAGGTCAATTACATCAGCACTTGGTCTGCACCAGAAAAAAGGAATGATTCTGCCTCCTGGGAATGTCAGAAGACCTGATAATTACATTTGGCAAAGCGATGAGGAGTGGTTCTATAATGCCATTGCTAAGAATTACCCTTTTAATAGCATTTCTGGATGTCTGAGCTTTTCAAATGAAGAACACTTCTTTTCTGCTGTGGCTTTCCTTTCGGTTGGACCAGTTCCCAGCTGACCTCTTGTTCTTCCTGGCTTCCTTGCTTTGGTATCAGTTCTTGTTTTCTCTTCTGTTGTCCTCTTTCCCAGCCCTGTTTGTCCAACCCCTCCTGTACTCACAACAGCTTCCACTCTCCCTGTTAAGAGGTGGAAGCATGTGAGAAGGTGTGTGAGGGGAACGCTTCCCAAGGACAGCATATTCAGCATCTGCCAACAACAAGGTAAAGTTTAGCCTTAGACTACACAAGCTATTGATGACTTGTCTCCGTGATACATCTGCTACTTTCATGTTGGTTGGACTCAGAAATCATGGGAAAGGTCATTTTAAAAAAACGTTCCATATTGTATAAAGGAGCATTGAGAGGGGCTGTTAATCCACCTGTATGTCTATCATGCCCCCACCCCCTTTTATTTTTGAGACAAGATCTCATTCTGTTGCTTGGGCTAGAGTGCAGTAGCAGCATCATAGCTCACTGCAACTTCAAACTTCATGACTCCAACACATTTTTTTTCCTAATTGTGCCATTGATATGTATTGTGCCCTTCAGCGCAATTTACTAATTTCCATCTCAGTTTCTCCGTATGTGAAAGTGGTGTAATACTTATCTACCTCCCTTGAATGTTGGGAAGATTACTATATGTTAGCAAAGCAATTTTAAAATAAAGAATGTTAAGCATTTTAATGTTATTGTTGTCTTAGGGATACAGATGCCCTCCTGTAGAGATGCCAGCTTATAAGGATATATTTCTGGGATAAGGGAAGTATCCCATGTGTACCATGGGTTAGAAAGGCCTGTGTATAAAATTTTCATAACAAATACAAGAGTGTGATTATTTTCTTTATGAAAAATTTCAATATGGCATTTCTTTAAATAGCCCTTCAGTGCATTTAGAATAAGATTCAATTTATAGAAGTGTGATTTATGTAAGATTTTAAAAGAACACATCTATTGAACCTTTATTACCAAGTATAATTGTTGGATATTCTAGCTGATTGTTAACCTAACTACAGTTTATCATCATTAGGTGGAAAATTTCAGTTTCTCCATTATGTAGATGTCCAGATTATATGTGAAGGTTCTCTCACTGTTGGCACTGATTGGAATGGACAGAATGGTGACCTTGTTACGTCTGAATGAGAGGCTCTGAAGCTGTAGTTCCACTTGTAAAATGCCCTTACAGCACAGCAGTTTAACAGGGAGACTAACTATGCATGTGCACTAAGGGCCTGGGGGTAGAGAGTCTCTATCCAAAAACCTAGGCTCTCTTTTTGTAACTCCAGTGATTGCTGAGATATTTATTTAGATTTTGGTCTGAGTTTTCTATTCTGTGTGTCTGGGAGAAAATTCCAAGTCCTGTTCTCAAGAAATTAATAGTTTAAAATCAAAAGGATACTTGTTATAGTGGAAATACTATAGGATCTAGATTCTTACCCTGAGTCTCCAAAGAGTTTCTTGGAATAAGCTGGTATTAGACCTTACACACTGTAGAATCTATAGGACAGCCATTGTGTGGGAGTGTGGGGTGGCAGGGGATATCTGCTCTCCTGTGGTCACTTTAAGCCTCAGGCAGAAGGGGCAGAAACTGTCCAGAGGAAGCTCTCTTCTCAGGGCAGAAGTACAGGAAGACAAGCCCAACTGTAGAAGGACATTTTAAGTTTCAGTGTTCTTTCTGCTGACATCTCTTTGGCCAAAGTATGGAGTCCAAAGTCAAGCAGAGGGAAGTAGATTCTTCCTAAGAATGTGAGAGGAGGAGGTAATTTAATCTGTCACAGTATCACAGGTGGGAAGGGAACTAGTGGGGCACTAAGGTGTTCAGATTATACTATAAATCAAGGAATAGGAAACAGAGGAGAAATGCATCCCTGTTCTTCATCCACTAAGATACTCTTTTTTTTTTTTTTTTTGAGACAGAGTCTCACTTCATCACCCTTGGTAGCGTGCCTTGGGAGTCTTAGCTCACAGTAACCTCAAACTCTTGGGTTCAAGTGATCCTCTCGCCTCAGCCTTTCAAGTAGCTGGGACTACGGGTGCCCACTGCAATGCCCGGCTATTTCTTAGAGATGGGGTCTCGGGCTGGCTCAGGCTGCTTTGGAACCTGTGAGCTCAGACATTCCACCCACCTCAGCCTCCCGAGTGCTGGGATTACAGGCATGAGCCACCCTGCCCAGCTAAGATACTTCTTTCCTTCCTCTCAATTTTTTTTTTTTTTTTTTTTTCGGGTTAGGGAAAGCTTTAAAGTGGTGATAATTATACAATATCTTTCATAGGGTTGTTAGATTAAATGATTAATATAGATTATTTGGAATAGAATGCCCAGCATATAATAAACAGTGTAAGTTTTAGCCATTTTTTTTTTCTCAAGATCATATGGTTTCTACATGGGGATGATGAGATTTGAACTCAAGTGATCTAGCTCCAGAGTTCATGGTTTTAAGAATCACAATACACAGCCTTTGTTTTCAGAGTCTGAGTCCACATTTTAGCTTTGCAAAGAATGTGACCTGAGTATTAGACCATCATCTGCCAAATGCCTACTTCCCATGATTGCTGTGATTACGTGAGAATATAAATATAGAAGAGCCTTGCTTGTGAACTGTAAAATTAAAAACGAAACAAAAATCCCTAACCCTCTCTTCTGATCTTTTGTGTTACAAGTGTCCGAAATTATCTCTTCTCCCTTGACAAAACCCCATCTTAATTTCTTTCCAGCCTCCCCACTCTCTGTGACACACAATCAGCAGGCTTTCTGTTTCAGAGCCAGGTTCTGTGAAATTCCTTCTGTGGACCCCTCTACCTGGAGTGCTCTCAGCCTTACAGTAGTCCCTTCCATCACCTGTGGTGCTGAAGTATCCCATTCTTCAAGGTCAGTGAACACTAGGACTCATTCATGGAAGCTGAGCTCTGGTCCCAGCTTTGTGGGTAAAACTCATTTGTGATTGTGAGCAAGTTACTATACGTCTCTGAATATTAATTTCCTTGTTAGTAAAATACTGGTATTGGAGAAGAGGAACTCTAAATTCCCTTCTCATGTTCTAATTAGTCTAATTCTAAAGTTAAAACTAGCCTTTGCAATTTACTCACATAACCCAAGTTTACAATTTGGCATTCTCCTTAAAAGATAATGTGTACATAAATGGAATTTCAAATACTGCATGCAAATGGATCAGCCCCAAGGTTGAATGCACCATTTGTGACTGTTATCGATATTATGATAATGACTGTACTTAAATTGTTTATAACACAAGCTAAATATAGGCGATACAAGAATTTCTATACAATGGGAACAAAAGGATTGTTGTTTCTCCAAATGTAATTTTCCCAACAAAATGTAATTGCTGTTTATTTTAACTATTTCAAATTGCCCAATTCTATAGACTATAGAATACTTCTATTTTATAAATTTCCCTCTACTAAGGCAATAATGTGCTCAGAATATGTCAATTTTTGTATATGCTTTTAAAATTTTTATCAGTTGATTTCAGTAGACGATTTCTATTATAAACTCAGGGTGAGCTGAAAACCTGCTTCAAATGGAAGTCAGCATTTACTGAACATTTTCTGTGGACCCTAGACATGCATACATATTATTTCAATTCTTAAAATACTCTGCAGACATAGATAAAATTACTCATATCATATATGTAGATAAGAAAATGAAGCTTGGAGAGGTTAAATGACTTGTTAAAAATCATATGCCAGGCTGGGGGCGGTGGCTGATGCCTATAATCCTAGCACTCTGGGAAGCTGAGACTGGCAAGTGCTCGAGCTCAGGCGTTTCAGACCAGCCTGAACAAGAGTGAGAATGCATCTTTACTAAAAATAGAAAACCTAGGGCAGCACCTGTGGCTCAAAGGAGTAGGGCGCCAGCCCCATATGCCAAAGGTGGCGGGTTCAAACCCAGCCCCAGCCAAAAACTAAAAAAAAACCAAAACAAAACAAAAAAAGACAAATGGAAAAAAAAAAAAGAAAACCTAGCCAAGCATTGCAGTGGGCACCTGTAGTCCCAGCTCCTTGGAAGGCTGAAGCAAGAGTATCACTTGAGCACAAGAGTTTGAAGTTGCTGTGAGGTGTAATGACACCACCACACTCTAGGCAGGGCAACAGAGTGACACACTATCACACAAAAAAAAAAAAAAAAAAAAAAAAGGAATGAAACACCAAATGGAATAAGGCAGTTGTTGGAAGTATTGACAGCTATAAATGTACCTAATGCTACTGAATTGTACACTTAAAAGTAGTTAAAATGGGTTCGGCGCCTATAGCACAGTGGTTACGGCATCAGCCATAGACCGAGGCTGGTGAGTTTGAACACAGCCCAGGCTGGCTAAACAACAATGACAACTGCAACAAAAAACAGCCGGGTGTTGTGGCGGGCACCTGTAGTCCCAGCTACTTGGGGAGGCTGAAGCAAGAGAATCACTTAAGCCCAACAAGAGTTGGAGGTTGCTGTGAGCTGTGATGCCATTGCACTCAACGAAGGGTGACATAGTGAGATTCTTGAATCCAAAAAAAAAAAGTAGTAAAATTTTAAATATTATGTTTCATCACAATACAAAAAGGAACTGGGCACAGTAGCTCCCAGCTGTGATTCTCACACTTTGGGAGGATCACTTAAGGCCAGGAGTTGGAGACAAGACTGGGCATTACAGTCCTTATTTTAAAAAAAAAATTAAGAATAGCTGGGTTTGCCAGGTGCAGTTGCTCACACCTGTAATCCTAGCACTCTGGGAGGCCAAGGCTGGTGGATTGCTTGAGCTCAGGAGTCTTACACCATTCTAAGCAAGAGCGAGACCTCATCTCTAAAAAAAAATAGCCAGGTGTTGTGGTGAGTGCCTGTAGTTCCAGCTACTCAGGAGGCTGAGGCAAGAGGATGGCTTCAGCTCAAGAGTTTGCAGTTGCTGGGAGCTATGACGCCATGGCACTCTACTGAGGGCAACAAAGTGAGACTCTGTCTCAAAGAAAAATTAGCTGGGTATGGTGGCATGAGCCAGTAGTGTCAGATACATGGGAGGATTGCTTTAGCCTGAGGTCACCTCAAGCTATAATGTCATCACTATACTCTAGGTTGGGTGAAAGAGTGAGACCCTGTCTCAAAAAAGAAAAAGACAAATCACATGACTAGTAAGTAGCTTAACTAGATTTAGGTCTGAAGTCAGTAAGTTTTGATTGTTCTATTTGTGGCCTAAAAGTAAATAAGCACTCTGATTGGCTGGTTATGTTCATCAGAGATCTGCCAGGAGACTGAGAAGCCTGAAACAAAGAGAAGCAGAGATAAATGAGGTTAAAGGTGTCAGCAACAGCAGAGGTGACAATCCCAACTGCATCTATCCAACAGCAAGCTGAGAATCAGTGACTGAAGCAATGCAAGAGGTCACCAATCAGTCTTGCCATTTAGATTAGTGTTATTATGTTTAGGATTAACATGAGTTGATAAATTAACAAATGTTAATGTGCATAGGAATCACCTGGGCATCTTATTAAAAAAAGCAGATGTTGGGCAGCGCCTGTGGCTCAGTGAGTAGGGCGCCGGCCCCATATACTGAGGGTGGTGGGCTTGAACCCAGCCCTGGCCAAACGGCAACAAAAAAAATAGCCAGGCATTGTGGCGGATGCCTGTTGTCCCAGCTACGTGGGAGGCTGAGGCAAGAGAATCGCCTAAGCCCAGGAGCTGGAGGTTGCTGTGAGCTGTGACGCCACAGCACTCTACTGAGGGCGACAGAGTGAGAATCTGTCTCTAAAAAAATAAATAAATAAATAAATGAAGCAGATGTTAATTCAGTTAAGTCTGGTTGGGAGCCACATTTTGCAGTCCTATCAAGCTCTCAGGTGATGGTGGTATTACTGGTCCAGGGAGTAAACATTGCATAGCAAGGATTTAAATCACAGTAACAACCTTTTAGTGTGTTTTTCAGATCTGGGGTGCTTTCACAAAGCAAATGCTGGGCCTCATCCCAGATTGACTAAATCGGGATTTCTGAGGGCAGGGTTGGAATGTACGCATGAAACAAGCTTCCCAGTTGCTTGTTATATATAGGTGTTTGAGGACCACTGCTAATAGGACATGATAATGAAAATCACTTCACTTGCTTGCCCATTTCCAGTTTATAAAAGCCTTTTCACATCCTATTTCTCCTGTACCCTGTACAGTGAGTTGATGAAGTCGACACCATTAGCCCCACTTTGCAAAGGAGGAAACTGACATCTCTAGTCACTAAGTGCTGGGCTCAGAGGTTTTCTGACTCCCAGGGAAGGATTATTTTCATTATTTTGTGGCTCATTCTCCCACTTTTCTATATCTTTACTTATACTCCTACACACATTAGAAGTTTTTTTATGTCTAAAAAGCTTTGCAGAGCAATTTTCTTGCTATGATGATTTTAAAGATTTCAATCTAATTTAGCACATTAAGCACAATAGTTTATGCATACAAGCATAAAACTATCCAAGGTCATGGCAAAAGAAAATGTTTGGTGAAGTAATTAAGAAATAGATTACACTGAGTTAAAAAAATTTTTTTTAAACCCTTCTCCTAGATTTACCAGTTATTAACAGTTCACTTTCCTCTCTTTTAAGCATTTCAAGGAAAGTTGCAGACATCATGACCCTTCACTCCTAAATACTTTAGCACATATGTACTAAGAATAAGAACACTCTCCTAGATTACTATAATTCTATTATCATACCTAAGAAAATTAATGTTAATTCAATATCAAATATAGTCTACATTCAAATTTCTTTAGTTATCTAAATGTCTTTTACTGCTATTTATTTTCTCAGATCCAGTCTGCGTTCATTGCATTTTGGTTGTCTCTATATAATCTAGAACAAACTTCTTCTTCTTCTTCTTCTTTTTTTTTTTTGCCTTTCATGGTATTAAATTTATTTTTAAGCCTTGTAAAGTGCTCACATTCTGGATTTATTCAATTACTTCCCTGGGATTAGATTCAGGTTAAACTTTTTTGGCAAGAGTATCTATAATGTGGATAAATGTCATGTGCCTCTCATTGCGTCATTTTAGGAGGCACTCGGTGGCAAATTGTCCCACTACTGGTGGTGCTAAGTTTGATCACTAGCTGCCAGATCTCTCTCTATTACAAAATTACTTTAATTCACTCATAGTTAACAAGACTGTGGTTTCTCTGAGGATTGTGCAATGGTGAGTAAATCAGTCTTGACCGTTTGCCGGCGTTCATATGGAAAGAAGTTACATCAAGTTTCAGAAGATCTAAATTTAGGTCACCTCAAGTCATGCTGGCTAGTCAGAAAGCAAAGGCTCTGCTTTGCTTGTGTTTCTTTAGAGGTTATGTCCCTTAGAACTCCTTTGCTGGAAGCAGGGGTACAAGGATTAGACCCCACCAGACCTTCCACCTCTGTCAAGGAGCTCCCTGGAAGAAAAGGCCGCTTCCTTCTCCAATGCGTCTGGCTTCAGCTTGCCTCTCTGGTGTCTGCCTCTGGTGCTGACGATCTCTTCTAAGCTCTGCTGGGGAAAATCACATGCTTTCTCTCCCATTATCCTCAGTGACCACTTTAATTTTTTTACACTCTTTTCAAATCTGACCCCAAATTTCTAAGTAGCAGGGACCCAGGCAGCAATCTGGTTGGAGGAGTGGGACCAGAGTACTTGTCTTGAAGTGATGTCTGTTATGTGGATTGTATATTATAGACTATTTTATAGAAAAGTAAAGACTGAGAAAATCTAATTGCCCACATCAGAGATGATGAAGTTTGGGACAGGAAGGCTAAGAGGGAGCTGAGGGAAATTACAGTGGGACTGAAGCCAGCCTTGCACTACTTTGTAATGTAGCCACTCCCCCCAACTCTTATCCCTAACCATCTTTTTCCCCTTTCTCTTTAGAGACGATGGAAGCCACCATCCAGGAATTTTCTCAGTCTCTCAACACCAGTCTCAAACCACCTGCATCAGTCTCCTTCTCTCTGCCTTCCTTCTTGTTGCAGAGAAGAAACATCTTCCATCTGTACTTTGAATTCCACTCCTTCCTGTCATTTCAAGAATCTTACATAATTGATTATCCTTTCTCCTGTGTTGTACATTCAAGTCTCCCCTTCCTCCTTATTGGATCTTTATCATCATTTAAATATTCTATAGTCTCATTTTAAAAAGTCCTTCCTCTATGCAGTCACCTCTTGTTTTCTTTCTCTTCTTCCATTCACAGCCGAGCTGTCTACACATTCCATCCTTACTTCCTGCCTCTTACTTGTGTCTCAATAGACTCTATTCTGGATGCTTCCCCTCTCACTTTACCACTAATGACTTTCAGTGATTGTATCTGTTGGATACTATTCAGTACTCATCTTGCTTGACCTCTCAGGGGCATTTGACCAGTTGACCACATCCTGATTTTCTCTCTCTCTCTTTTTTTTTTATTTTGAGGCAGAGTCTTATTCTGTTACTCCAGGCTAGAGTGCCATGGTGTGTCACCTAGCTCATAGCGACCTCAAACTCTTGGAATCAAGTGATCCTCCTGCCTCAGCCTCCTGAGTAGTTGGAACTACAGGCACCCACCACAATGGGCTAGTTTTTCTATTTTTAGTAGAGACAGGGTCTTGCTCTTGCTCAGGCTGGTCTTGAACTCTTGAGCTCAAGCACTGCACTGGCCTCAGCCTCCCAGAGTGCTAGGATTACATGTGAGCCAGCGTGCTTGGCCTTTTTTTTCTTTTTTTAAGACAGAGTCTCGCTCTGTCCCCCAGGCTGGAACACAGTGCTGTGGTCACAGTTCTTTATAACCTTGAGCTCCAGAGGCCCCACCTCAGCCTCTGAGTAGCTAGGACTACAGGCTTACAACACCATGCTTGCCTAAATTTTTTATTTTTTGTATGGGGTCTCTTATGTTGCCCAGGCTGGTCTTGAACTTCTGCCTTCAAGCCATCTACCAAGCTTGGCCTACCAAAGTGCTAGGATCATGGGCATGAACCACTATGCCCAACCACATCCTGCTTCTTGAAACACTTTTGTTCCTCAGTCACTGTGACACTGTTCTTTCCTGGTTTTCTGACAGTTCTTTTGCACTGCCCTCCATTGGAGTTCCTTAGCTTCAGCCTAGGCGCTCTCTCTTCTTATTTCACAGTATTTCATTAAATAATCACATAACTTCAGTTAATTTATCCTCTATTGCCTCCCACATTGAATCTCTAGTATGAATCTCTCTTATGAGCGCCAGGCTTATAAAGTCAACTGTTACTAGGCTCACATTCTGTTTCTAGACAGAAATGTCCTGGTCCTAAAAACTCAGTGTGCCTGGAAGTAAACTCTCTCTCCCAACTCACTTTTTCTCCAGAGTTGGCTAGTTTAGTAAATGCCACTGAATCTGGGGATAACTCTTGCTTGACACTTTCTTTCTCACCCCACTCCCCACATCAGTCACCGACTTCTGTTGAAATTACTTCCTAAATGTAATTCATTAATTTCCCCCCATCTTCTCTAGTCCAAGCCAGCATCATCTCTCACCTGGACCACTGCAAAAGCCCTCTCATAGTTTTTCTGCATGTTTTGCCTTTCCAAGCTTTTGTGCACACTGCAGCCTGAGTGATTTTTTTTTTAACAGCTTCATCGATTCATAATTAAAGTAACTTACAGTTCACCCATTTAACCAAGTGATCTTTTAAAAACACAAATCTAAGCAGGTTATCACATATTTATAATGCTAAAGTGAAGTCTAAATCCTTTGTCCGGTTTAACAGACCTGTGTGACCTGTCCTCTCTGAGCTACCTAAGGTCTCCAACTTCATTCTCTGACACTCACACTCCAGGTTTCCACAGCTGCCTTTTTTCAAACTTGCTGTATTCTTTATTTCTTTTGTACATATGGAGCTTTCTTCATAAAATAGTGTTCCCTTTCTACTCCCTTTTAGCCCATTGTCAGTCTTCCAGCCTCCACTTACATAGCACTTCTTCAGGGAAGCTTTCCTTGATACCACCCTGGTATATTAGGGGTCTGATGATTTCACAGTCCTTTGTAAAACCCTTCACAACTTGCTTAACTGTAGGACTATAGGACAGGGACTGTGTCTATCATGATCATCTTTGTGTCCTCAAAGTTGCCCAACACAATTGACTGACACATCATGGGCACATGATTCATCTAAATACTGTTGGATGAAAGTTGGATGAATGGGGGTACTGTCTCAGACAGGATCCATGCCCTGCCTGGATCCATGCCCTGCATGGATCATGGTTGTTGAAGTCACCACTACCAAACTTGCCTTATGTTTTATCACCATTGTTCTCTGCTAAGAGAAACAGCTTCAGAATGTGGTCTTGCTGTGACATCTTTACAACTCCCTTAATTAGGAATCTACACTAAGTGTAACTGTACTGACCCTGGTGCTGGACCCACAGGCCATTAGACATTAGAGAATAATTTGTAAGTAGAAGCCAAGGAAGAATTTAAAAAATTGTTAAATTCTTTAACAATTCAAGTTCATATACAGATGACTTGATATATACAGTAAGGTGTGGGTGGATACACACATGTAAATGTGCGTGTACAAACACAGGGCCCAGCTGTCACACTCCAATATGCATGCATACACACTTTCACAGAGGCAACCTGATACACACTCGTTCCTTACATATGTACACAGAGTAAAATGACATATGCTTGGCACTTACGCATATGTATAGAGGCAAGCTGATACACTCATTACATATGTACACATAGGCAAATGACATATGGTCAATACATATGTATACATACAAAGGCAAGCTGACATACTTAAACACATGCAGTGGTAAAATGTAATTATTTAGTTCCATTTGACTCACTCTAATTCTTCCAGGTACCCAGCTCCTTGCTTTATCTCTCTTTCATGATTCTTAGCTCAGTAGATGCCATTCTCAAGTTCTCAGGCTCTTGTCCTTCTGTTTGGATCACCTGGCTTTTTGTCACTTTTCCTTCCAGCAGCTTTGTCCCCACACCAGGCTGCCCTCCTACAGGCCTCTAGTAGGCAGCCAGCCCAGATGAGCTCTCCTGACTGTTGATGTTAACCCTCTGGGTTTTGTTTCAGAGTACAGACTTTGAAACACATGGTCCTCACCCTGCTGCCCACTAGCTGTGTAACCTTGGGCAAATTACTCAACCTTTTCAAACCTGATTTCTTGTCTATAGAATGAAGATAATAATAGTGCCTCCCCCATCAGATTTTTGGTAGTGTTACATTAGACAATTCATGTGGAGCTCCTAGTCTAGTATGTAAGTGCAGTTAATGGCAACCACTGTGAATAATAACTAACATTTATCACATGCTGTCTTTGCTACTACTATTTCTAGTCAGTTATTGTGTTCTTATGATATACTAAGCATGGTTCTAAGCATTTTACATCTATGAACCCATTTTATTCTTACATCTCCCCTGTGAAGTAGATAAAAATTTACCTCCACATTTCAAAGTATCAAATGGAAGCTAGAGAAGTTAAATGACTTCCCCAGGTCATAGAGCAAGCATGTGGCTAAGACATATACCCAGACAGTTTGGTTCCAGAGTCTACACCCATAATTACTGTTCTATATGACCTACTTCCATTTATGTATGATTATCTTGGTCTGAGAAACTATGTCTTTGGTATACTCCCTTATGAGCTAAAACACTTGGAGAAATATTTGGATTCTGGCTGAAAATTTCCATTTGTGAAAGATCAAGAAAAATCTTAATTCTGTATTTGGAGCAATGCTGAACAATTGAATGACAAGTGACCTGCAGGAAAAACTCAGAGATACTTCTTCAGTCTTTCCACTCATAGGCACTGTTCGGGTGAGAAGACTTTCTAAGTGACAGAATGATAGGAATGAAGCCGGTTCTTCCCCAGGCAGAGTTAGGTTATCTCTCTGGATTTCCATGGCACTTTGTTGAGATGTCTGTAACCCTTGCCTTCTTGGCTTCCACTGATTATTGAGGACCATTAAGGGGAAGCGGGTGAGAAAAACAGTGCCTTCCACCTGAGTCCCCAGAAATGTAATCACAAGAAATTCAAGAATATCTCCTGATACTTTTACAGGGTGGTGAGGGTGACTTATGCATACTCTTTGGTGGCTGCAATCCAAATAGTGCCTTTGTTTGCTACATCTGTAGCAGGTGACGATTCTGTTCCATCTTTTCATGCTGGTTTTGTAGTAGGGCTTTGCAGTCAGAATGAACCAATTGGCTCTAACTTTCTAGTTTAGTGACCTTGGGTATTTAAACTTCTTAGGCCTTTGTTTCCTCATCTATAAAATGGAAATAATACTTAGCAACAAGGTGGGTGGGGAGATTAATGACAACAGATACAAACTAGCTGGCATTACCTGGGATGGAGCAGGTTTTCAGTGTGTTATAGTTATTATTATCATGGCTCAATCCGACGAATATTCTCTCCCACCAATATTATTTGTCTTCCGTACTAGACCAAAAGCTCTATGAGAAACAGAGACTTACTTTGCTCACTGCTGTTTCTCTGTATCTAGAATACTGCCTAGATCATAGTAGGTGCTCAGCAAATATTTGTTGAATCAATGAATGAAGTTCTAAACAAGTTGACCTTACTCCTGTAGGTCCTTATAACACTAGCCAGCATTCAGATCCTCTTACTCATAAGGCCTTTGCTCATGGTCTTTCCCTGCCTGGAATAGTCCTCTTCACCTGGTTAACTTCTATACCTGGTTAGCACAAGCCTTACTCTTTAGGAAACCCTCTCTGACCTTCTCCTTCTTAGCATTTGTTAATAACATTGCAATTTACTTTTATTTGTGTAACTGTTTAATTAATACTTCACTGTTAAATTTCCTAAGTACAGGGGCCAGGTCTGTTATACTTACTACTGTGTGTGTATGTGTGTGTGTGTATGTGTGTAGGATATATATATATATATAAAACTGGCAGACCTTTAGTACAAATTTGCCAAATGAGTAAATAACTTCATTTTTTAAAAAGACTCCTCTTTCTAGAAAGTGGGGTCCAGTCTCTTCAATTTGATGAGAGGTCAGTTTGTGCCAATGCTGCATCATAAATCATCCCTTTCCTGTTTCTGGGTCAAGCACTGTGACTCCTGTGGGGCCAATTTGTAAGCCCGAAAATGTCTCATTACTGTTTATCAAGACTTCATTATGCAGCTAGACCTTCTAACAGAGGCCCAGAGAAGTTAGGATTTTGGTGGGACTGCAAGTATGAAATGGGTTTTCCATTTACTCCTACCTTATCCTTGCTCCATTTATCACACTGAGTTGCAATTACTAATTTTCAGGTATCTTCTCCCTTCCCACACAGTAAAGCAGAATTATTTCTTGCCCCCAGAGGCCATTAAAGTCCCTAGCATGCAGTAAATGCTCATAAGGGTTCCCCAAGGAATGTGATGTTTTCCATGAGCAAAGCTTTATTGAGGACAGAAAGCAACTCAGGAGAGGGCATTAACCTCTGGCATTTTTAGTTTAAAACATGAGACAATAAATATATTTTTGTTTACATTAATTTGGATTGGGTTTTCTGTTACTTGGAACTGAAAACATTCTGATAGAGCACAACTAACAGTGTTCAAGTATAGGTTCTCTCTCTGATAGATTTTTGTTCAAAAATATTTACTCTGTATTCACCATCCCTTCACCTCTTTAAGAAGAATGTACTCTCCTATCGCTTGTGTTTGGGCTCAGATATGCAACTGATTTTAGCAGGTGGGATGTACAAGCAGCAGTGTAGAAAATGCTAGCATGTTGGGCATGCCCCCTTGCACCACTGCCGTCTCTGTCACAAGAGTTCCTCCTGGGTAGCTGGTATCCTTTTAGCCAATGAATACTGGTAGCGTGAACCAGAGCTTGGCCTACACACAGGAGCCAAGCCCAGTTGGACCTGCCTTCTAGTAGACCTATCTAGCCACGCCTAATCTAGATCAGCCAACTCCTGGAATGCTTATTGTGGCATGCTGCTGAGATCTGATGGGTTGTCTCTTATGGAGTAACAGACTTGGCTTCTGAGTTACCTACAGAAATTATTATTATTATTATTTTTAATTTTGAGACAGAGTCTCCTTTGTTGCCCTGAGTAGAGTTCTGTGGAATCATAGCTCACAGCAACCTCAAACTCTTGGGCTCAAGTAATCCTCTTGCCTCAGGCTCCTAAGTAGCTGGCACTATAAGCACCCACCACAATGCCTGGCTAGTTTTCTATTTTTAGCAGAGATGGAGTCTCTGGTCTAGAATTCCTGAGCTCAAGCAATCCACCGGCCTTGGCCTCCCAGAGTGCTAGAATTACAGGCATAAGCCACCGTACCCAGCCCATTACCTACTGAACTTTAAAATAAATAAAAGATACTTGAGCATTAATCAGACTGTCTGGAGTGGTGTTCAGAAACCTACATTTTTATTAAATTCCTTGGGTGGTTTTTAAGTAGTGATTTTCACACCCTTTTGCTATCTGGTATTTTGGGGTCACCGATATCATGGGTGTTGTATTAGATCACCTCTAAGATCTTGTTTATTCCCTGATTTGGATTGTATGATTGAAGTCAGAGAATGCTTTTCCTGAAGTAGAGTCTTTTTCAATTTGAAAATTTTTGAGAAATCTGTATGAACTTTTCTTATCTAATTTGGAGAAAGATGGAGATGTAAATTAATTTGTGGTTTATGGCCCAAGGACTTTTGGCTCTTTTTTTTTTTTTTTTTTTGACAGAGTCTCACTTTGTCACCTTTGGTAGAGTACCATGGCTTCACAGGTCATGGCAACCTCAAACTCTTGGGCTTAAGTGATTCTTGCCTTAGCCTCCCACATAGCTGGGACTACAGGTGTCTGCCACAATGCCTGGGTAGACTTTTGGCTTTTTATAAAAGGGTTGTCACCTCTTATTTTATTTTTGCCTGGGTTATGGTGAGCAGTGAAATGAATGTAAATTCAAGGAAGAGTACTGGGGCTGGGAGAGCAAAGTCACAGTCAGGAAAGAAGTGTGAGAGAGGGCAAGCTTAGCAGAGAAGCCTATGAAGGATGATGAAAATGAGCCTTCAGCTGTGGCTTAGGAATCAAGAACCTGAGATCACACCTGGTTCAACAAAGCCATAAGTTCAATTTTATTGTAACAATTGCCATGTTATTAACAGGTTTGACGTAAATCTTAACAAAATGTTAAAAAAATGTGAATTCACTTATGTACAAAGCATGATGAAAGCAAAATTAAAAAGGAAATTGCTTTTTTAAAATTATAACAATTGTCGCAACAATTCTTCTCCACTAATCCTTCAAGGAACTGCCATAAAATCTTAATATTTAACATCAGCCTTATTACTACAGGACTGAACTTTTTTCCTCTGGGATTACTGAGTTACTTGGTGGCTTGCCTTCCAAGTCATAAGAGATTTCCAGGCTTGGGATATTGTCTTGTTCTCAGCAATTCCTCAGATGAGTTATGAGATCGGTGGCTGTTGTAGTAAGTATGATTTTTAATCTTCTACAAACAATAAACTTTTTTCATTGAAAAAATTCAGATGATACAGAAAAATATAAAGGACAAATACCTATTGCTCATAAGCCCACCTTTCAGAGGTAATATATTGTGGTAGAGTCTTCTTGACTTTTTTTTCCTATGAAAGTGTATATATGTATATTTTAGAAAAATAGGATTTTCTTATTACTTATTAGTATCTGCTTTTTTCTGTCAGTAAACTAATCATTGTTAAAGCTGCATAATATTTCATCATACAAAGAAGTACTATACTCTTTAGTCCCCATTGATGAATATTTAGGTTATAAAGGCTGTGATAAATAGCCTCATATATACAATTTTTGTGAACTTGTCCAATTATTTCTTTAGTAGAATTGCTATATTAAAGGGTAAACTCATTTTAAAGGTTTTTAATACATAGCAAAATTGCTCTCTCAAAATGTATAAATTCATAATGCTAGGTTTGTGACTTCTTTTAACTCTAATCATCCAAAGGGAAAATATTTGTGGGGTTTTTTTTATAATTTTTTTTTTTTTGTAGGGACAGAGTCTCACTTTATTGCCCTTGGTAGAGTGCTGTGCCATCACAGCTCACAGCAATCTCCAGCTCCTGGGCTTAGGCGATTCTCTTGCCTCAGCCTCCCCAATAGCTGGGACCACAGGCGCCCACCACAACACCTGGCTACTTAATATTTGTGGTTTTAATCTAACTTTTTTTTTTTTTTTTTTTTTTTTTTTATGGAGATGGGGGTCTCACTATGTTGCCCAGGCTGGTCTATGAACCTTTGGCTTTAGGCAGTGCTCCAGCCTCAGTTTCCCAAAGTGCTGGGAGCCACTTGGCTCAGCTTAATCTGCCTTTTATTACTAGTGGGTCATGTATTTATTGTCTGCACTTTTGAAATTAAATGTCAAGCTTCCCATATTTCTATTGAAATAACTTTTTCTGCTTGACTTACTTCATATTTACATTGAAGACATTTTTCGTATTGTGGCTTTGTGGTGTTTTTTTCACACATTTCTTAATTTTATGAGCCAAATTGATTAGTCTTTCAATGAGATTTTAAAATTCCTTTTGGTGCAGGAGACAGCATAATGGAGTTAAAAAGGCAGAGGACTTTCCAACAATTCAGTCCATGATGTTCTACCTATGTCTGGGCGTCACCCAGCAAGATGTGGTAGGAGAGCACTGGGCTGGGAGTCAGATCACTGCACTTCTCAGGATCTAACTCATCTGTAGAATAGAGATAAGAATGCAAACTCCCTCGTGGGGCTGTACAAAAGAATTGGAGAGAATGCACATAGAAAGCTTTTTCCAGGCCTTCTATAAATTTTCTCTAAAGCTCAGCATTTATAGGCGGAGAGGGCAATACAGACTTTCAAAAACTATTTTAAATTCATTTGCATTAGAGTATATGGGAATGGGGTGTAGGGTGAGAATCCTAGAAATTTAGCCATTCACCTAACGCCTCTGAGAAGTGGATAGCTGGAGTCAGAACTTGGGTTTCAATTCTGGTTGGTCCTGCCCATTGCTTGGTATGTGACCTTGGACAAGTCACCTTTATCTCTCCGCTGCTCAGTTTCTTCTCTTAGAAAATAGATATATAATAGACCACCTGTCCTTCTCTTCCTGCTCGGGTGCTGGGCGAAGAAAAATGCTTCAAAAACGCCCACAAAGGACGGCAAGCATGTCTGTTAACGATAACACTCACGGAGCATCCTCGGTGCCGTACAGCCCGCAGCGGCTGGACCGAGAGGCGGCTGCGACCCCTGTCCCGCGCTGCCACCCGGACGCAGGAACAATAGCTCCCCTGGAGGCGGCGCCGGCCGCGGGCGGGGGCGGAGCTGTCGGCGCGGGCGCCGGGGGTGTGCGCGGGGCGGGGTCGCGGCCACCCCTCCCGCCCGCGGCTCCGTCACGCGCCCCTCACCGGGCGGGCCGGGGTCTTTGTGACGCGGTGGCGACTGCCGCGGACACAAAGGGAAGGCGAGGAGGCGAACTAGGGGCTGGGCCCGCCTCCACCCCGAGACCCCCGCCCGCCGCGCGCTCGCGCAGCCTCTGCTCGCTCCCCAGCCTCGATCCCCCTAAGCCGGCTCGCACCCTTGCGCGCATCCTCGCGCGCCCGCGACCCTCGGCGCGCGCCCGGACCCACCGACTCCGTCCCGAACGCGGCGGGCCGGGCCTGGCGAGCGCTGCGGGTGGGGCGGGGATGCCGAGGGGCTGCTCCCAGGCTTAGCGGCGCGGCTGCTGTAGCTGCGGGGCTCTTGGTGCGCGGCTGGATGCCCCCGGCCTGCGGCTCCCTGCGCTTCCCGCCGTCCAGGGGCGCTAGTCATGGGCGCCGCGGCCGCTGAGGCGCCGCTCCGGCTGCCTGCCGCGCCCCCCCTCGCCTTCTGCTGCTACA
This sequence comes from Loris lydekkerianus, assembly GCA_963574355.1. Lineage (NCBI taxonomy): Eukaryota > Metazoa > Chordata > Mammalia > Primates > Lorisidae > Loris > Loris lydekkerianus. The sequence continues at coordinate 59,665 of CAUYPK010134997.1, forward strand.
CGTCGGTGCTGCTGCTCTTTGCCTTCTCTCTGCCCGGGAGCCGCGCGTCCAACCAGCCCCCGGGTGGCGGCGGCGGCGGTGGCGGAGGGGACTGTCCCGGCGGCAAAGGCAAGAGCATCAACTGCTCAGGTAGGAGCGGCCAGAGCCGGCCCCTGGGGCTCCTCCCTCCGCCGCCGCCGCCGCCTTTCGCCTGGTCCCGGTAGCCGAGCTGGGGAAGACCCCAGCGTGGGGTCCTGGGGAGCCGGGCGCGAGGGCAGAGGGCGCGAGCGTGCGGTGCGGTCTTGGGGACCGGCGTTGGGGATGGGGAGTGGCCGTGTGTGCGTCCGTGTGTGTCTAGTGGCTGGGCGAGGGCGGCCCGGCGTGTTGGGAGATGCTGAGCTGCCGGCCGGGGCTCCCGGTGTGGTCGTGGATGTGCTCGCGGGAGCGCGTGTTTATGTTGTGAAGGCTCAGGGGAGGGCGGGCGGCCCCAGGCTGGGATCTGTGTGTGTGTGTGTGTGTGTGTGTGGAGTGCGGTGGTGTGAACGGTGAGGGGACGTGGGGTGAGGGAGAGGGGGCCGAAGCTGAGGGCCAGAGGAGTGACCATGTGCCGGTTAGGTTCTTCCTTAACTGGGGTCTCGGAAGGGTAGTGTGGTTAAAGGGAACTGGTTGCCCTGAGGACGCAGGTTGGCGACGTGGAGTGACTCTGTATGTTTGTGTGTTCTTTGGGTTCAAAGGTGGGATCTCGGGACTTGGAGTGGCTCCAGGTCTGTGGATATGGACGGGAAAGGTCCCAGGGCCCAGGAAGTGACCCTGTGTTTTTGTGTGTTATGTGGGGGTGAAGCCTGGGGCTTCCTCATGGAATAGGACGGATGGGGGTCCTGGAGTGAACCCCGTTTGTGTTGATTTAGAGGGAGGAGGTCTGACTCAGGAGTCATTCTGTGTAGGGTTTGGGTATAGAAAGAGGTAATTAGGTCTCAGGGAGCGCCCTTGTTTAGTAAGGTGTAACCCAGGTTATTAAACTGGTGTGGAAAGAGAACTGGTTCTGAGGGAATGATGCGCGCGCGCGCGTGCGTGTGTGTGTGTGTGTGTGTGTGTGTGTGTGTGTGTGTGTTTTGCCGGAGGGCCTGGAGATTGGCAGCAAAGGGAGCAAGGGAGTGACCTCTACCCTCTCTCCAAAGGCCTCCCTCCTCCCCAGCTGTTGGAAACAAAGAGCTTGCTGGGCCTTTAATGGATGACACTTGGGAGGAGGGTCCTGGGCAGTAAAGTTCCCTATTCCTTTCTAAAGGGGTCCCAGAGGAGTTCAAGGATTCAGGCTCTAGGGCAAGGAGCAGGATCTAGGTCTCATTTGAATGGTAGGTGGGTCCTCCTGGAGACACCTAGCAGATGCTAGTAATCATAAGCTACATCCTTGCTAACTTTTTTTTTTTTTTTTAAAATCAATTATCAATCCTCCACTTACCTTCTTTCAACCAAGTGGGGAATAGGGGAGGAAGGATGGACATCAGGCCACTGAGGTTCTGCTGGCCTGCCTGGTGGTTGTACCTTTGGGCTCTTGAAGGGGCATTGTTAATGGGGGAATGAGGAAGGAGCAAAAAGGACCTGACACAGATCCTTAATTCTACCCTAAATGAGGAAGATCTCTGGGCTGTTATTTAGGATTGAAGGCCTAAAATCTTTTAATAATTTTCATATAGTATGTTTTACAAGAGGAGAGAGGTTAAACAATGGCCTGTCCTTTAAAAGCTTTTCCATCCATGAAATAACTTTTCTTTTTCTAATGTTAATTGGGATATGGGATAATGGTTTAATAAGTACTTGCACTTTAAGAATAAAAAACATTTGTTTGTTCCAGTCCCTTTTGGCAACATATTGGTTATCAAACTTGTAAGTGATCACACCATGTCAAAGTGTTTTACAGGCTAATGTGCTACGGTTATTTGTTCTTGCTAAGCTAATTTGTCCTTAGCAAAGGACTGTGTTAATGCATGTTTTTGTGTATGCTTTCTTTCTTTTTTTGTTTTTTTAAGACAGAGTCTCACTTGTCACCCCTGGTAGAGTGCCATGGCAATGTACCTCACAGCAACCTCAAACTCTTGGACTCATGTGATTCTCTTGCTTCAGCTTTTCAAGTAGCTGGGACTATCGGCACCTGCCATAAAGCCCTGACCACTAAGCTACGGGCACCGAGCCTAGTTCCCTTTTATTTTTTTTATTTTTATTTATTTAATTTTTTTTGTAGAGACTGAGTTTCGCTTTATCACCCGTAGAGCGCAATGGTGTCACACAGCTCACAGCAACCTCCAATACCTGGGCTTAGGCAGTTCCCTTGCCTTAGCCTTCCAAGTAGTAGCTGGAACTACAAGTGCCCGCCACAACGCCTGGCTGTTTTTTTTTTTTTTTTTTTTTTTATTGTTGTTGCAGTTTGGCTGGGGATGGGTTTGAACCCGCCACCCTCAGGTATATGGGGCTGGCGCCCTGCCTGCTGAGCCACAGGCACCGCCCCCCAGTTTCCTTTTATAAGAGAGACTTAAATTTAATAATATATGAGCCTTCTTTCAAGGAATAGTTATTCATTGATATAAATGTTGATAAATTAAGCTGAGCAGATAAAATGTTTTTTAGTGCTAAGATATACTTGAATAAATGTGGGTCTAAAGCTAGAGTTTTAACTCAATGGTATTTGTAGATTCTTGTTATAAATCTTTCTAGGATGAAGACCTGGGAATGATTCAGATGGGAAAGTTTTTTTATTTTATTGCTGAATTTGAGAACCACAGTAATCCAGTCTGGACATAACACATCTATTAATTCAGTTTCAGATTGTGCAGAGGCTTTTTAGTAACTTTTATGATTCAATTATTTCCCATACAAACTGAAATTTGTTTTGTCATATTTTGAGTTTTAAAATATAAATGCTGCCTGTAATCCCAGCACTTGGGAGGGCGAAGTGGGTCGATTGCCTGAGTTCGTGAGTTCGAAACTAGCTGGAGCAAGAGCTAGATCTCATCTATAAAAAACAGCTGGGTGTTGTGGTGGGCACCTGTAGTCCCAGCTACTTGGGAGGCTGAGGCAAAGAGAATCTCTTAAGCCCAAGAGTTTGAGGTTGCTGTGAGGTGTGATGCCATGGCACTCTACCAAGGGCGATGTAGTGAAAATCTGTCTGGGGGGAAAAATAAATAAATGATGGCCATGACTTCCTGTTGATTTTCCTTTTTGGTTTCAGATCATTTCAACCTCCCATGGCTCAGATCATTTCAGCCTCCACAGACTTTCTGGAACTGACTGTCAGATTTTGCATGTTGGTTCACTCACAGCTTTTTGGCACTTGCAAATGTGAAGAGCAGGCTTTATTAAATTAATATAAATTCCTATATTGTGAGGAAGGGTGAAACGGTGATATTTTATTGGAAGCTTCCTACCAAGTTGGTTGATGCTGATACATTAGCCAAGCAGATGTTCAACCATGCATCCTCTTAGTTGAATTTAACAGATTTTCAAGCTTCTGCTGTTCAACATTTTCCCATTTTGTTCACCAGCCTATCATTAAGAGAGTCTGTCAGATTCTCTTGTTAGAATCAGTTATATATATGTCTGCATCACCTTCCCTTTTTCCCTTTTAGTAATTTTATTAAAGAGCAAACGTAGAGTCTGCCTTAATAAAGATCTCTTTTTTTCTTTTTACTATAGTCAAAAATTTCTTTACTCATTCTGGAATTTTTCAGCATTATGTAGCCAGTTTACATATAGATGTTTTCCTGCACCCCCACTCCCACCCCCGTTTTTATAAGTAAGGAAGTGTTCTTTCATTTCTGATCCTCTGGCACCTTGTCAAGATAGCTTAGATAATTAGCGGTAGTTTTAAAGTCAGATCTAAAAGTTTTTAGTATTGGGGAGTGTGATTTGTTTGGATCAGAGGCAAATTCTTTTTTTAAAATTTCAGATTAATAATAAGGGTTATATTAGGATTTGTTAGGTAAGGTCCCTGTTGTAGTTCTGTCGTGCATGCAGGGGGTGTACCCTATACCTGTACATTGTGCCCTTTAAGTAGGAGCACAGCAATCCCACCCTCCTCCCTCCTCTCCGTAACTTTAATTTAATTGAGTTTTTCTCTTGTGTGGGTGTGTATTAGTTTGTCTACTAATTTCATATTAGTATTGAGTACATTAGATACTTGTTTTTCTATACTTGTGATACTTTACTAAAGAGAATGTTCTCTAGCTCTATCCAGGTTAATACAAAAAATGTGAAGTCCCCATATTTCTTATGGTTGAATGGTATTCCATGGTATACATATACCACAGTTTATTAATCCATTCCTAGGTTGATGGGCACTTGGGTTGTTTCCAAATCTTGGCAATTGTAAATTGAACTCCAACAAACAATCTAGTGCAAATGTCCTCATGATAAATAATTTTTTTGGCCGGGCTTGGTGTCTCACGCCTGTAGTCCCAGTGCTGTGGAAGGCCGAGGTGGGTGGATTGCCTGAGCTCAGAGGTTCGAGACCAGTATGAGCAAGAGTGAGCCAGAGTGAAACCCCGTCTCTACCAACAACAAAAAAAACTGGGCGTTGTGGCAAGTGCCTGTAATCCTAGCTACTTGGGAGGCAAAGGGAAAGAGAATTGCTAAAGGAAGAACAGAAAAAAATAAACCTTCAAACGAAGAAGAATGAATAAGCTGGCTGAAATCAAAAGCACACACACACAAAAATATAAATAAATAAATAATTTTTTTTTTCTGGGTAGATGCCTAGTAATGGGATTGTGCAGAGACAGTTGGCTCTGTATTCCCTTACTGTCCACTATTCATGCCACTTAACTTAGATGTTAGAACCCCCTCCCCCCCTTTTTTTTTGAGACAGAGTCTCACTTTGTTGCCCATGGTAGAGTGCTGTGGCATCACAGCTCACAGCAACCTCAAACCCTTGGGTTCAAGTGATTGACTTGCCTCAGCCTCCCTAGTAGCTGGGACTCCAGGTTCCCATTACAATACCCAACTATTTTTAGAGACAGGATCTAGCTCTTGCTCAGGCTGGTCTTGAACTCCTGAGCTCAGGCAGTCCACCCACCTCGGCCTCCCAGAGTGCTAGATTAGCTCCCTTTTCATCAGAGTTCTAACTTTCCTACCTTCAAGATCATGTTGTTTGATGAAGAGTCCACATTGTCCCTGTCATCTCTTGATATTACAACATCTTTCCTAAGCATTGGGCCCTTTGTTTATATCTCTTTTTGTTCTAAACTAGCCTTTTTTGTTGTCTTCTTGCCTCAGTCCTCCACTCATTATGGACTTTAGACTTATTGTTATTTTTTAATTCTTTGGTTTTATATTTTTTACACATTTTTAATTGTCATTTTTTAAATCTTTGATTTTATATTATTTTATTTATACTATTTTTTTTTTTAAATGTAATACTGTTTATTTAACTTCAAAAACATTTCAGCATTCTAAACATACAAAAAATAACAGAACATTGCAAATGTGTTTAAGTACAGAAGGTTCTTGAACTTTCATTGATGCAGTGGCTCTTCGGCTTGCCGCTTTG
>CAUYPK010134998.1:0-12254 GCA_963574355.1 Loris lydekkerianus
TTCAAAAATAAAAATATATACCCAAAACAATTACAATAATTGAGGAATCAGTAGGTTAAATGCTTTTCAATATTTATTGCTCAAGAAAAACTGTAAACTAGCAACAACAACTTTAAAACTTTAAATAAAGTGCAGAAAACCGTAGCTTAACAGGTAATCAAGCTGTGGGTTATATAGTTGTGGGTTAAATAGTTAGGTGGAATACAGTTCAGTTCAACCGCCTACCTCTTCAGCTCAGCTGCAACTTGTGGACTGAGCTGAAGCACCACTCCCTCAAGCAGACGGCAGAAGATGACTGGAGACTACGTGCATTTGATTAGGTGCGCACCCACTGAATCAAATAACCTGTATGACCCGAGTATAAGCTGAGTTCGGGTTTTTCGGCACAAATTTTGTGCCGAAAAAACTCGGCTTATACTCGAGTATATACGGTACCTCCTCAGACTTAACCAGAAAGAAACAGATCTCTTGAACAGACCATTATCAAGCACCAAAACTACAACAATAAAAGATTTTCTAACAAAAATAGACCTGGACCAGACAGTTTTACACCATAATTCAACCAAACTTCAAAGAAGAGCTTGTATTTATATTGCAGAACATATTCCAAAATATTGAGGAAGGAAACCTGTTCAATTTGTTCTACAAAGCAAATATCACCCTGATACCCAAAGCAGGAAAGGACCCAGAACTAGCCTTTAGTTCTATATATTTTTTTGTTTTCAATTTCATTGATTTTTGCTCTTACATTTATTATTTTCTTCCTCTTTGATTTTATTTGATTTTCTCAATTTATTAAGGTAGAAGTTTAAATCATTGATGTAAGTTTTCTAATGCAATTGGCTTTTTGTATCTTCAGGTTCTAGAGTGGATCAAAAATACTTGAAAAAATAAATAATGTAAATTTAAGAAATATATAGTATAACAACAATTTATATGGGATGTATATTGTAGGAGGTATTATTATTAATATAGAGATGATTTAAACTAAGTATATAGAAAGATAGCCCTAGTTTAAATGTAAACACTATTCTATTTTATACACTGTAAGGGACTTGAGCATCCATGAATTTTGACATCCAAGGGAGGTCTTGAAACTAATGCCCTGCCAAGGGACAATAGTAGTATGAAGTACACTCATATTATTGTGTACTATAACCACCATCCATTTCCAGAACTGTTTTCACCTTGGAAAATGGAGACTCTATCACCCACTAAAAAACAACTCCTTATTTTCCTTTCCCCCAGTCCCTGAAAACCACACTAATCTACTATTTGTTGTTATAAATTGGTCTATGCTAGATATATCATGTAAGAATCATCATAATTTATCTTTTTATAATTGGCTTATTTTACTTAGCATAAAATTTTCAGAGTTTCTTCATGTGTCAAAATTTCCTTTCTTTTTAAGGCTAATAGTCTATTGTGTGTATATGCCATGTTTTTGCTTATTTATCTCTTGAGTTGATTTTGCATTTTAAGAACATTGTAAATAATGCTTCTGTGAACAATGCTGTATAAATATCTCTTCAAGATTCTGCTTTTTATTCTTTTGAGTATATATAGACAGGGAGAATTGCTGGATCAATTATTTGGTAATTCTTTATTTAATTTTTGGAGGAACCACCATGCTATTTTACACAATGCCTATAACCATTTTACACTACTTACAATAGTGTATGTAAGGGTTCATTTCTGTAATGTGCTTTTTTCATTGGTTTGTATACCAGTACCAATGGTATATTTGTACTGGTATACAAACCAACTCTATATTAATTTGGTACTACCTATACCAGTACCATACTGTTTTAATTTCTATAGCTTTGTATTAAATTTTGAAATCAGGAAGTATGAATCTTCTTTTTTTCTTCTTTTTAAGTATTATTTTGGCTGTTGGGATCCCTGGAAATTTTATGTGAATTTTAGAATGAGTTTTTCTGTTTCTATAAAAGACCCCAGAGGTACTATAAAGATTGCATTGAGTCTGTAGATTATTTAGGGTAGTATTGATATTTTTATGATATTAAGTCTTCCAGTCCATGAACATGAAATGTCTTTCTTTTATTTATTTCAACAATGTTTTGTAGTTTTCATTGTATAGGTCTTTCACCTCTTTGGTTAAGTTCCAAAGTGTTTTATTATTTTTCTTTTTCTATTATAGATAGAATTGTTTTCTAAATTTTGATAAAATTTATATTTATATAAATATTTATTTATGCACATTAGTGCATATAAATGCAGCTGATTTTTGTGTGTGACTTTGTAACTCACTACTTTACTGAATTTGTTTATTAGTTTTAACAGTTCCTTTTGTGTGGTGGGGGGGAATCATTAGGATTTTCTGTATGTATTATCTACAAACAGAAATAATTTTGCTTAATTGCTTTCTGAGCAGATGCATTTTTTTTTTTACCTTCTTAAATGCTCTGATTAGGATGTCTAGTAATTTGTTCAATAGACATAGTGAAAGCAAAATCTTCACTTTACTTCTTAAGGGAAAGCTTTCTGATTTTACCTGTGAGTATGATGCTTACTGTAGGTTTTTTTATATGTGGCTTTTATTATGTTGAGATATTTTTTTCTGTCCCTGGTTTTTGAATTTTTTTTTTTTTAACATGAGAGAGTATTGAACTTTGTCAAATGCTTTTTCTCTGCACCAATTGAGATTTTCTCCATCATTCTGTTATTGTGTTATACTACCTTGATCAATTTTTGTGTATTGAACCATCTTGTGTTTCATGAATAAAACCCACTTGGCCATGGTGTATAATCATTTCAATATGCTGCTAAATATTTGGTTTGCTGGTCCTTTGTTAAGGATTTTTATATAAATGTTCAGAAAGGACATTGATCTGTAGTTTTCCTTTCTTGTAATGTCATTGTCTGACTTTGATATCAGGATGATCCTGGTCTAATAGAATGAGTTAGAAAGTCTTCCCTCCTCTTTAATTTTTTGCAACAGCTGAGAGGGATTGGGGTTAGTTTTTAAATGTTTGATAGAATTTACTGGTGAAGCCATCAGGTCCAGAACTTCACTTAATGGGGGAAATGTTTGATTACTGATTTAATCTACTTACAAATCATAGGACTATTCAATTTTCTATTTTCTAGTGGTTTGATTTTGGTAGGTTTCATGTTTCTACTGATTTGTCCATTTCAGTAAAGTTATCCTTTTTTTATCATACAATTTCTCATAGTAGTCTTTCATAATCTTGAGTAGATTTTGTTCCTTTCCTGCAGAAGCTGTTGTTCCCCTCCCCAACAATATACCAAGAGGAAGGATTTCTCAAGTTCCTCACCCTGTCTTCAGTTTTTCTCTTGACATTCTGATGAGATCTTCACATGCATTATGTTTTTATTGTTTTTTACTTTTCTTCTCTTCATTAATTTATGCCATTGCCCTATGTCAATAAGTTAATTTTCAACTGTTTTATTTTTTACAATGTTTGATTTAATTATAAATTAATTATACAGTTATGTAGTTTTGAATGTTAATTTATTTTCTTAGATGTGAAAAATTATTTTTCACATCACTCTGTTTTCTCATCTTTGAATTCTTATTTAAAATAGTTTATTTTCTGGCCATTGCCTGTATCTCAGTGGGTAGGGCACTGGCCACATACACTGAGGCTGGAGGGCTTGACCCTGGCCCAGGCCAGCTCAAACAACAATTACAACTGCAAAAAAAGCAACAACAACAAAAATAGCCGGGCTTTGTGGTGGGCACCTGTAGTCCCAGCTACTTGGAAGACTGAGGCAAAAGAATCACTTAAGCCCAAGAATTTGATGTTGCTGTGAACTGTGATGCCATGACACTCTACCCAGGGTGACAACTTGAGACTCTGTCTCAAAAAAAAAAAGGTATATTTCTTTATTTTTTCTTTAGATGTTGCATATAAAATGAATTTTCTTTTTCTGGTTTATCTTCCATTCCAGAATGGATGTTTAATGTTTTTTTCATGCTATATTGAATTACTACTTTTTTCTGCATCTCATGTCTTATTTCCGTGTATAGCTCTATCTCTTTAATGTTGTTAATTGAACATGAATGATTTCTTCCTGACTCCCATTCTGTTTTCTTTGAATTTCATTATCTTCCATTATAAAGTACATTTTGAAGGCTGAATTTTGCCCAAGGACAATGAGGGCATTGTAAAACAGAACAAGTGTGCTAAAGGGGTAGAGAGAAAGGAGACAAAGCACAAAGGGTTTGGATGAAATGTTGGGCAGATATTATAGATGTCCTTATGCATCATCAATCACATCCTCTTCCTATTGTACCTTCCTTTATAGCCAGGTAGGAAAACCAAAAAGGATATTCCCAAGACTTCCTGGTAGCTGGTGTGGGCATGACCAATCATATGCACTTAGCCAAGATGTAAATATGTGATAGAGGCTTATGCTTCTCTGTTTATATCTGAACTGAGGGGTGAGAGAGAGGTTTGCTTCTCTTTCCCAAAATTCCTGAAAAAACTTCTTGCTTCCCTTTGACTCAGATCATCTGCTACTTCTGAATTATTCACTGGCAAAGGTCTTCTTGTGAAATGATCATGAATGTCTTTAAGTAACATCATTTCATGGAATTTTTATTCCCATTTCTGAGCTGCTTAGATGTCCTCTTATACTAAGGTTAGAGATGTTTGTGAGAAAATGTAGTATTTCTGTTACTGTCTATCCCAACCAACAGTCCCTCACTCCTACCTCTACAAAAAGCTTCTGGATACAGTGGGGTTCCAAGATGAGATGTGCTTCTCAGTGCTATACAGATTCTTAGAAGTTTCCATCTTTCTTTTGCTTAATTGCTTCATTTTTTTATATTAACTTGATTTTTGTAACTTGATTTGGCTTTGCTAAGAGATTATGAGAACTGGTTTCATTTTAACCTTATACCTCAAAGTTTTGAAACTTTTAAAACATTCTTTTACTATTGACTTTTATTACCGATTTATTACATTTTTGCGAGCGGACATGGTGTACAAAATTTCAGATATTTGGAACCTATACTATCGAATTTACCCAAAAGAGCATCATTTAAATACAGATTTAGTGCATCTTATTAAATAGAATATACATTTTTATTATTGATTATAAGGGTTCACGTATCTTATTCATTAGTGAATTATACTAATTCACAGTCTTATTAATTATACTGTATAGGTCCTCTATATTCTTGGGGGGTGTGTGCATGCACATGTGTGCATTTGGTTTGTTTTGGAGTTTTAGAGGGTTTTCCATATTCTCTCATCTCAGACACCAGAGAGTTCTGAACACTTGGTCCTAGAAGGATAAAGCTTCTCTCTTTTTCCTAATCCAAGTCTTGTACGTTCTTGCTTTGACATAATGTATGAATCCACATAACCAGCTGACATTGTAAAATAGAACAGTTCTTAGTCTACTGCTTCTGTTATCATTATAGCACTGAACAGTTTTCTCTAGGAACAGTGGATTTTGTGTAATTACAATGTACATAGCCATGATTTTTATAAAAACAAAATAGTCTCTTTCAAAGTAATAGACTTTTTATCTCTGAAAAAATAAACTTCCATTGACCCTTAAACTGCTATGTCTTAAGAGAAAACAATAATTAAAAAAATAAACTGTCCCTTCACATACATACAAGTAACTTACAGATGTGAATTTTTATCTTTCTTAGATATACACAAAATTGTTACTGAAGGGGAGCTAAATCAATTGGCTCGGATTCAACCATCCATATTTAATGTTCATGAGCAATCAGCCATCAAGGATTGTTTGAAAATGCTTGAGAAAAAGGTAGCAGGATATGATATCATCCAAGAGTTTGTGGTAAATATTTTGATATTAATTAAAGTGTATATGTGATTTATTTTTTCTATGATATTATCAGAGGCTTCCTCCTCTTCTGCTGTCCCCTCCCCTCCAGGTCTCTCTCCTCACCTCATGATTTTTAAAGTAATAGATGTACACACTAAAGAAGTCAAATTGCATAATACAGTATAAAATGGGTAGAAAGTCTCTCCACCTCCCCTACCCAGATCTCTATCTCTCTCAACTTCCCAGGTCCCTTTCCAAGATTAAATTTGCCATGTAAACTAGAATATTTTCTGGCAAGTACTTCACTCTTTTACCTTGAAAAAGAAATTTTATAGGCGATAGAATTTCTGAATACATTATTGGCATATATAGCTCTATCTCATTCTTTTTAAGTACTGCACAATAGTTAATTATATGGGTAAATAGTTTCTTTAAATAGTTCTCTATGCTGGACATTTAGTCTTCGCTATTATAAACAGTAGTCACAACTTGTCATATACCTATGTGAATATGTGTATCTGTTTTTTTTTTTTTATTTCAGATTAATATAAGGGTACAAGTGATTAGGTTACAATGTTTGCATTTTTCAGGTAAAGTCCCTGTTGTAACTGTGTCCTGCACGCAGGAGGTATGCCATATACCCTTACATTGTGCCCATTAGGTGACAGTACAACAATCCCCGTCCATTCTCCTCTCTCTTCTATTCCCCCTCCTTTAGCTTGAATTGAATTGAATTTTTCTCTTGTGTGTGTATGTATTCATCTGCTGGCTTCATATTAGTATTGAATACATTGGATACTTGTTTTTTCATTCTTGTGATACTTTACTAAGAAGAATGTATGTCAACTACATCCAGGTTAATATAAAAGATATAAAGTCTCCATCTTTTTATGCTTGAATAGTACTCCACGGTATACATATGCCACAGTTTATTAATCCATTCGTGAGTTAATGGGCACTTAGGTTGTTTCCACATCTTGGTGATTGCAAATTTGGCTGCAACAAGCAGTACAAATAAGTACAAATTATGACAAATTATGACATAAGTACAAATGTCCTTATGACAAAATAATTTTTTTTCCTTCTGGATATATGTCTAGTAATGGGGTTATGGGATCAAATGGAAGGTCTGTTAGAATTCTTTAAGGATTCTCCATATTTCTTTCCAAAGAGGTTGTATTAGTTTGCAGTCCCACCAACAGTGTAAAAGAGTTTCCTTCTTTCCACATCCACACCAGCATCTGCAGCTTTGGGACTTTGTGATTTGGGCTATTCTCATGGGGGTTAAGTGATATCTCAGGGTGGTTTTGATTTGCATTTCTCTGATGATTTGATACAATGAACATTTTTTCATGTTTATTATCCATTCATGTGTCTTCCTCAGGGAAGGTTCTGTTCATGTCTTTTGCCCAGTGATAGATGGGATTATTTGCTTTTTGTTGATTAATTGGGGGTTCTCTGTAAATTCTAGTTATCAACCTTTTGTCAGATTCATAATATCTTTTGCAAATATCTTTTCCCATTCTGAAGGTTGTCTATTTGCTTTGATTGTTGTGTCCTTAGCTGTGCAGAAGCTTTTAAGTACTATCTGTTTATTTTTGTTATTGTTGTTGCAATTGCTGCCAAAGTCTTCTTCATAAAGTCTTTCTCCAGGCTGACATGATCAAGAGTTTTTCCCATGTTTTCTTCTAGAATTATCGTTGTTTGATGTCTTAGCTTTAAATCTTTTATCCATCTTGATTCAATTTTTGTAAGTGGTGAAAGGTGAGGGTCCAGTTTCAGTCTTTTACATATGGTTAACTAGTTCTACTAACACCATTTATTGAATAGGGATTCTTTTCCCCAGTGTATGCTTTTCTTTGGTTTATCAAAGGTCAGATAGTGGTAGAATGCTAGCTTCATCTGTAGGTTTTCTATTCTGTTCCATAGGTCTGTGGCTCTGTTTTTGTGCCAGTACCATGCTGTTTTGATCACTGTGGACTTGTAATGTAATGTAAAGTCTGGTAGAGTGATGCCTCTGGATTTGTTTTTATTACTAAGAATTGCTTTGGCTATACAAGATTTTTTCTGTTTTCATACAAAATGACGTACTGTTTTTGCTAGTTCTTTAAAGTATGATGTTTGTATTTTAATGAGGATTGCATTAAATCTGTGGATTACTTCAGATAGTATAGACATTTTAACAATGTTGATTCTTCCCAGCCAAGAAAATGGTGTGTTCTTCGATTCGTTAATGTTTTCTACTATTTTTTTCTTAGGGTTCATAATTCTCTTTGTAAAGATCCTTCATCTCCTTTGTTAAGTATATTCCAAGGTATTTCTTTTTCTTTGAAGCTACTTTGAAGGGTATTGTGTCCTTGGTTTGCTTTTCAACTCAGCTGTTATTGGTGTATACAAAGGCTATGGATTTATGGACATTGATTTTATACCTTGAGATGTTTACTGTATTTCTCGATCATTTCCAGAAATCTTGCAGTTGAGTCTCTGTGATTTTCTAATGATAAGATCATATCATCAGCAATGAGAGTTTAACCTTTTCTTCCTCCATTTGAATGCCCTTGATAGCCTTTTCTTAACTGATTGCATGGGCTAGAACTTCTAGAACTATGTTGAATAGTAGTGGCAATAGAGGACATCCTTGTCTGGTTCCATTTCTAAGTGGAAAAACTTTCAGTTTTACTCCATTCAGTATAATATTAGTTGTGGGTTTGTCATAGATTATTTTGATCAGTTTAAGAAATGTGCCATTAATGCCTGTTTTCTTAAGCATTCTTGTTAGAAATGGATCCTGAATTTTGTCAAATGCTTTTTCTGCATCTGTTGAGAAGATTGTATGCTCTTTTGTTTGCTTTTATTTATGTAGTGAATTACATTTATGGATTTGAGTATATTAAACCAGTCTTACATCCCTGGGATAAAGCCTACTTGATCACGATATATTTATTTTTAAATATGTAGCTGTAATATTTGCTAGAATTTTATTGAGTATCTTTGCATTAGTGAAATTGTTCTGTAGTTCTTTTTTGGTTGGGTTCTTTCCTGGTTTTGGTATTAGGGTGATGTTTATTTCATAGAACATACTGGTGAAGATTACTTCTTTCTTAATGTTTTGGAATAGTTTCTGTAGTGTAGGTACAAGCTCCTCTTTGAACATTTGAGAATTCTGGTGTGAAGCCATCTGATCTAGGGCTTTCTTATTTGTGTTATTTTGGGGAAATTTGTTATTGTTTCTTCAATTTCAGTGGGTAATATTGGTCTGTTCAAGATATATATTGCATCTTGGTTAAGTCTAGGGAGATTGTGTGATTCTAGGTATTGGTCCATTTGACATGGTCAAATTTCTGGGTATAGAATTTCTTGTGGTAGTTAGAGGTAATCTTTTGCATGTCTGTAGTATGTGTTGTTCGTTCTTCTTTTTCATTTTTTTTTTGAGTTTATTAGAAATTTCACTTTTCTGTTTCTAGTTAATTTATTTCATTAATTTTATAAATGATTCTTTTGTTTTCAATTTCATGTATCTCTGATTTAAGTTTGGTTATTTCTTTTCTTCGGCTGGGTTTAGGATTGGATCCCTCTTCCTTTTTCATTTCCTTGAGATGAGTCATTATGTCATTGATGGGTTCTCTTTCTGTTTTTTAGATGTAGACATCTAATGCAATAAATTGTCCCCTTAGAACTGCTTGTGCAGTATCTCACAGGTTTTGATAGCCTGTGGCTTCATTGTTATTATGTTCAAGGAATCTAATAATTTCCATCTTTATCTCCTCCTTAACCCAGCTGTTGTTCACCATAAGGTTGCTTAATTTCCATACCTTTGGGTGGGAATGAAAATTTTTGTTGGAGTTGAGTTCCACCTTTATTTCCGCTTGGTCTGAGAAGATACAAGGCACAATTTCAGTTATTTTAATTTTGTTGAAATTGGATTTGTATTTTAGGAGTGTGATCCATGGGCTGATAAAAAGAACATGTATTCATTAGCTTTGGGATGGTGTGTTCTATCTATTAAGCCAGTGATTCTCAATCTTCCTAATGCCTTCTAATGCCCCCACCCTTTAATACAGTTCCTCATGTTTTGGTGACCCCCAACCATAAAATTATTTTCATTGCTACTTCATAACTGTAATTTTGTTACTGTTATGAATCCGAATGTAAATATCTGATATGCAAGATGTATTTTCATTGTTACAAAGGGGTTGTGACCCACAAGTTGGGAACCACTGTATTAAGCCAATTTGTTCTTGGGTCACATTTATAATCTTTATTTAGTTTCTCTTTAGAGTATCTATTTGGAGTGTCAAAGTTCACAGCTATTATGATGTTGTGTATCATATTGTTCAGACTAAATAGGGTGCATTTCATAAATCTGGGAACATTTAAATTGAGTGCTTATATATATATTCATAATTTAAATGCCCTCTTGTTGTATTGCTCCCTTTACCAGTATGTAGTGACCATCTTGGTCTTTCTTAACTTTGTTTTAAATCAACTTGTATCCACAAATAAATGGAGAATCCTGCTTTCTTCTGATTTCTATTTGCCTGAAATACTGTTTTTCAACCTTTCACTCTGAGTCTTGTTTTGTCTTTCGAGGTCAGGTTTGTTTCCTGGAGATAGCATATAGATGGCTTGTGCTTTTTTATCCAGCCTGTGCCTCTTCAGTTGCGAATTCAGTCCATTGACATTTATTGAGAAAATTGATAAATGTGATGGTATTCTATTTGTTTCATTTTGTGAATGTTTATTGCTTCATTTTATTCTTGCTCTATTGTGGAATCTAGTTTCTGGGTGTCTACTTTGCTGGTGGTTCCTTGTGATGGTCAATATGGAAGACCTAGCTGAGTATTTCCTACAGAAATGGTCTTATGTCAAATTCCTCAATGTTTGCATATCAGTAAAAGATTTGATTTCTTTATCAACTTTGAAACTTAGGTTAGCAGGGTACAGAATCCTGGACTAAAAGTTGTTTTGTTTAAGAAGGTTAAAGGAAAATGACGACTCTCTTCTGGCTTGAAAAGTTTCAGCTAAAAAGTTTTCTTCGCTCTGATGGACCTGCTTCTGTAGGTCAATTGGTATTTACTCCTAGGTGCTTGCAAAATTTTCTCTTTCATTTTGACTTTTTCCAGGTTTATTACAATGTCAGGAGATGCTCTGTTTGAACTGAGATTAACCAGGGTTTGATATCCCTCTAAAAGGAGTGTGTCAGTAATGGTGATAGAGGACAACCTTATCTGGTTCCAGTTCTAAGAGGAAAAGCTTTCAGTTTTACTCCATTCAGTAAAATATTAGCTGTGGGTTTGTCATAGCTTCGATCAGTTTAAGAAATGTGCCACCTAAGCCTATACTCTTCAGTGTTCTAATTAGAAAAGGATGCTGCATTTTATCGAATGCTTTTTCTGTATCTATTGAGAGGGTCATATAGTTTTGGTTTTGCTTCTGTTGATATAGTGAATAATGTTTATGGATTTGCGTATATTAAACCAGCCTTGCATCCCTGGGATGAAACCTACTTGATGATGATGTAAGACATTTTTGATGATAAGCTGTAATCTGTTGGCTAGGATTTTGTTGAGAATTTTTGCATCCATATTCATTAGTGAAATTGGTCTGAAATTCTCCTTTTTAGTTGAGTCTTTTCCTGGTTTTGGTATCAAGGTGATATTTGCTTCATAGAATGTGTTGGGAAAGATTCCTTCCTCCTCAACATTTTGGAATAATTTCTGAAGTTAGGAATAAGCTCTTCTTTGAAGGTTTGATAGAATTCTGGTATGAAGCCATCCAGACCAGGGCATTTTTTTGTTGGGAGATATTTTTATTGTTTCAGAACCTCTAGAGAAGGTTCTGTTCATCTCTCTTCCATTGGTCTCTGAAATTGATCTATTCAGAAGATCTATTTCATCTGGGCTAAGTGTAGGGAGAGAGTGTGATTCCAAATATTGGAAATCTACTTGTAAAAGACTGAAAATGGACCTGCATCTTTCTCCATTCACTAAAATTGACTCAAGATGGATAAAGGACTTAAATTTAAGGCATGAAACGATAAAAATCCTCAAAGAAAGAAGAAAAAAAACACTGGAAATATCGGTCTGGGGAAAGACTTTATGTAGAAGACTGCTATGGCAATAGCAACAACAGCAATAATAAACAAATGGGACTTAATTAAACTGAAAAGCTTCTATACAGCCAAGGAGACAACAACCAAAGCAAATAGACAACCTACCCAATGGGGAAGGACATTTGCATATTTTGAATCAGACAAAAGCATAATAACTAGGATCTATATAGAACTTAAATTAATCCACCAGAAAAAAACCAACAATCCCATACATCAGTGGGGAAGAGAGATGAACAGAACCTTCTCTAAAGAAGACAGACAAATGACTAGCAAACAGATGAAAAAATGCTCACCATCCTAATTATTAGAGAAATGCAAATTAAAACTACCCTGAGATATCAACGCTAGT
>CAUYPK010135002.1:0-18592 GCA_963574355.1 Loris lydekkerianus
CCTGGATATCTCATCCAGGTTGATAATGACTTTCTGATAACCACTCCTTAGACACTCCAACCATTTATTAACCCATATAATACAATAAAAGCAGGCTCTGCACAACCTCAACTGCTTAACACAGATTAAACCTGAAAGTGAAAATGCTGTGAGCCATGAAGAAGGCTGCTTAAACCATCTATGCCTGGCTCTAAATTCCAGACCAGACCCCGGAGCCTCCCCCAGTCAGAGTGCAGAGTCTGGATGTCCCTGCCAGCCGCAGGTTGGTGGCTGGTGTCACTCCTTCTGCTGTGAGTCACCAGCCTCCCCCCCTGGACACTCCCCACACACCACTTCTCAAACAACATCTTGAGATGCTGTCTACGATAAAATAATATAAAATAAAATAAATAAAAAATATTGCTAAATTATAGTGCAGAAAGTTTATACCAAACAAATCGAAACTATAGATGAATGAACTAATTTTCTGGTTCCTTTTCCTATGCTATTACGTTTTCTTTCTAAATTTTTGCCCACCAATTTGACGGGGCACATGATCAGTCTGATAAGAAGTTCACATCCAGAGGCAACTGCAGAGGGTAAAAGGATATTCCAGTTGCAACAGGCCCATAGTGAAAAGGATGCTATCTCAGGACTCCTGTAACCCACAGGGCACCTGTAACCCACAGGACACCTGTAATCCACAGGGCACACAAAGGTGCTGCTGTACACTTCATTTTTATTATTATTATTAAATTATAGCTGTGTACATTAATGCAATCATGGGGTACAATGTGCTGGTTTTATATATAATTTGAAATATTTTCATCACACTGGTTAATATAGCCTTCACGGCATTACGTTATTAATAGTTATTGTGTTGAGACATTCATATTCTACACCTAATAAATTTCACATGTACCCTTGTAAGATGCACCATAGGTGTGGTCCCACCGATTACCCTCCATCCACCCATCCTCCCCTCCCCTCTCTCCCCTCTCTCTCCCCTTTCCCCTTCTTCTCGGGCTATAATTGGGTTACAGCTTTCATAAGAAAGCTATAAATTGGTTGCATAGTAGGGCTGAATACATTGGATACTTTTTCTTCCATTCTTGAGATACTTTGCTAAGAAGAATATGCTCCAACTCCATCCATGTAAACATGAAAGAGGTAAAGTCTCCATCTTTACTTAAGGCTGCATAATATTCCCTGGTGTACATATACCACAATTTATTAATCCATTCGTGGGTCTATGGGCACTTGGGCTGCTTGGTCGGTTGCATCAGAAGTTAACCACTTCTGACAGAATATCTTTAAATCTTTCACTATGACCACTATGACATTAGACTGCCCAACTGTCTTTCTAATTCTGTCAGTTCTGGTTTTACACAAGGCTATACTGTGAACGAAGAAAGTTATGATTAGTGTATCATTGGGATGGGCATCATTGTGTTACTGGGTAGTGTCACGATATCCATTCATGCTTTCTGCTTTAATTATATTTTCTATATTATTATACAGTTTCTTATTTGTAAGAAGCATAAAGCTGGACTTTTAAAAAATATCTAATCTGACTGTCATTCTTTAGTGGGTGAATTTAAGTTACTATTGAGATTTCTTAGATATTTGGATTTATTTCTAACATCTTCATTTTGTGTTTTTTATTAAATACCCGTTTCTTTTCAACCCCTTGCATTTGGTGGGTTTGATAAAGTATTCCGTATTTTCAATGTAAACCAGTGTTGGTTTTTAATCTTAGATCCTAATCTTAACATGTGAAATTAACTGTAAATGTTTTAATGAAGCCTTCATTATTACACATTCTGACCCTCCTACAAATTCAAGAACCTAGGCAGTCTTTAACATCACCACACCTCGTGTTATTATTACATTAAAAAAAAATAGTTTGAAATTAGTTTTACAAACTGTAGTTTTTTTAGTGTGCAGATAAATTTACTGTTATATTTTACCAATTTCTGTTTCTCCTTGTTTCTTGTACCTCCGTCACCTTAGCCCATTGCTCACCTTGCAAAGTTAAACCTGAGATATATCCTGAGCTCATTAAGGCTTAGAACATCCTTGCTCACATCCTCAATTTACAGCATAGCTAGATATAAAATTCTACAACAGAAATTATTTCCTCTATATGCATTAAAGATATTTCATTTTATTCTGCAATCTGCCAGTTTAAATTTCATTTCTTTTTTTTTTTTTATTCTTCTTTAAAAATTTCACATTGATATAATGGCACAAATGATTATGTACCATGTTGCATTTCTGATATATAATTCAAGCTGTGTCATAAATTTCATTTCTTTTTCCCTTGTAAGGTAAATATCCAGTAGCTTTAAACATTTTTTTAAAGTCTGATATTGTGCAGTTTCACTATGGTATTTCTAGGAAATAACATGTATTAGATTTATTACTATTTTGTTATTCAGAGTTACACTGATCTTAAGACTTGTTATTTTCTTTAGTTTGGAAAATTTTTAGCAACAATTTCACTAACTATGCTTCTTTGTCATTCCCTCAACTTTATTTTCCCTATGAATCTGTTCTCCCTAACTGCTCTTTGATTTTTGTTTATCTCTTTTCATGCTGCTTTCTGGGTTTATTCCTCAATAACAGTTTCCAATTCCCTATTTTTTTCCTACCAAATTTATTTTGTTTATTATGGTGGCAGATTGTGTTTCTAAAGATGATCATAACACTATCTCCCAACCCACATGCTTTTGGCAATGAGATTTGTCATTCCTGCCAGGGAAAGATTGAGTCTCCGTCCCTTCCCTGTAGATCTGGGCAAGTCCCAGACTTGGCTGACCATGACAGAGGGACACTGTACACATTCCAGTCCCCTCTGAGGCTGGGCATCTTTGCTCTCACACTCTCTCGAAGAAGCCGGCACTGTGCTTTACAGACGGACAGGCTAGACTCCTGAATGAGGAGACAGCAGGTGTAGGGAAAGGTGGCACATGGTGACACCCTGAGGCTCCTGAATGAAGACTCGTGGGACCTCAGCCCAGCCCAGCCACCTGCTGGCCACAGCCAAATGGGTCACCCTGTCCAGGCTCCCAGCCTAGCATTGCCCAAGGTCCCAACTAAGAGTCAAGAGATGTCTCTTGTTTTAAGCCTCTACAGTTGGGGATAGTTTTTTATACTAAAATAGATGAAGAAGTAACTACATTTTTTATTTCAATGACTGCATTTTTCATTTTTAAAATGTTTAATCAATTCTATTTCATGTCCACATGCTTCATTTTTAAAGTGGAAGCCATGCTTTATTTGTCTCTTTGAACATCTTGAGTAGACTTATTTTAAATCTTTTTCATCTTGAGCAAATCCCTTTATGGACCATTGATTTTGTTGTCTGTTCTGGCAACAGATTTCTTTAGGACTTTTAGGGGGTGGGGAGATTGAGACTGCATTGCAACTAAGAGGCTTTTTCTTTTCATTTTTCAATGCCGTCGTCCATATCCATTCCATTCTGTTGGTTTTGCGGCTGCCCCATAAGGAGATATAATTTATATCCACGAAAAATTTATTCTATATGCTACTCTGTTGCATTTTAAGAGATGATAAGAGATAACTGCTACTAAAAGCTGAGCCAAAAGCAATGGAACTCTAAATTCCTTAGGCTAATCCCATGAAGGTGATCATGGGGTGAGAAAGGTCTCGCAGGAAAAGCCCAGGCCCACGGAGAGAAGCTCAAGTCCACCGGGAAATCTCCTGCACTTACTTGTTTTAATGGAAAGCCTCAACATTGACCCAACTTTCACTAAAGTCTGCCATCATGAAAATGTCTCTTGTGTGTAATTCAGAAAGATGGCAAGGAAAGGGGGCCAAGTTCTAGTCCCTGACATGTGCAGGGAAGAAATGAGAGGGCCAGGTGGTTACAGATGTGAGATGCAAGGAAAATGAAATTAATAACCTTAGAAACTTGGAACTGGACAGGGCCCTGAGAAGGTCAACCAACCCCCAGCATTCAAAGTTATTTAAAGAGAACCTGAGGCTTCTCATGGGATAAGAGCTTGAAGTAAATATATTTTGTTTGCGTTTCAAAGAAAATGACAGTCTGAGTTACAGTTTAGACAGTTGTCAGTCCTGGAAGAATGCTAGAATCATCTGGAGAGCTGTTAATAAAATCCCCCATCACTTGGGCCACACCCTGGAACAATGAAATCAGAACCTCCGGGGATGGGCCCCAGGAATCATTCATTTTTTTTTTTTTTTTTAAATTTCAGAATGTTACAGTGGTAGAAATGTTTAGGTTACATGGGTTACTTTTGTACTGAGACAAAGTTGTGAGTGTGCCCATCACCCACATAGTGTACAAGACGCCAGCTGGGTACGATTTCACTTCTCCACTTCCTGCACCTACCCAACATCCACTGAAGTTTACTTTCATGTCTGCACCTGCTCCCATTAGTTCCACTTTAATCGTGAGCACATATGGTGTTAGTTTTTCCATTCTTACAATACTTCACTCAGGAGAATGGTCTCCAGTTCCATCCAGATTGAACTGGAATTCAATCATTTTGTAATGGCTAAATAGTGCTCATGGTACATTTTATTAATCCACCTATGAATTGATGGGTACTGGGGTTGATTTCACATCTATGAGATTGTGGTTTGTGCTGCAATAAGTGTTCTCATGCAGGTGTCTTTTTGATAAAATAATGTTGTTTTCCTCTGAGCAAATACCCCCGAGCAAGTAGCAAGATTGCTGGATCAACTGGTAGGTGAACTTTTAGTTCTCTGAGGAATCTCCATGCTATTTCTACAGAGGTTACACTCATCTCCAGTCCCTCCAACAGTATATATGCCTTCCTTTCACTTCGTAGCCATGCCAATATCCATTGTTTTGGGACTTTTTGATGAACATCGTTAATATTTAAACCTTGCCTAGATAATTCTATTGTGTAGCCAAGGGTGAGATCTGCTGGTTTAACCTGTGGAAGTATCTTTAGAGAATTCTTACTTTTAAACAAAGGGTATAAGAAGAGAAGTAAATGAAGGTGTTCTAAGCAATGGAAGGAAAAAGAAACAAAATGAAAGATACAAGCAGACAATTCAATTCTGCAGGGAAATGGAGCGCACGGGGGCGTAGAGGAGCCTTCAAACGGAACTGACGGGAGGGCACGTTCTGCCCTGTGAAATGTGTTGGTAAGATGATGATGACAAAATTCAGATTACAAAGTTTTAAAATGGAAGAGAGGAAGGGGGAGAAGGAAATGTCAGTTCCTCTTTCAACATACAGAAGGGGCAATGAGATAAGAGATGGAGAACGAGTCCGGGAAAGACCTCTGAAACTGCCAGGAAGCACAAACGCCAGAAGCCTTCAGTAAATAAAGACCAAATCTGAATAGGGAGAATATTCTGACTGTGCTGACCGTGTGACTGTTCTGAACGTGTGACAGTTCTGCCACACGTATTTCTTCATAGTCATAAGGGAAAGGGCTGGGAACCCTGTTGATACAAGAATGGCAAACATTCCTTCACTTTTCTCCATAGGAGGAGGGACGGAGAACAAAATTTAATTGTAGCACAAAACATATTCAGCTCTCATTTAACCAAATTAACCATTAATCACAAGCGCCAGTGGTTTACTCTTCTGTTGAATGTGTCACACACTCACAGAGACCCGGGTGCCACAGGATACCAGATAGCAATAACGTTGGGATTCAGGTGACCAATTTATGCCAGTGGATGAGTGGTTTGAGTTTCTAGACCCCTTGGAGAGATTTGCCTTCTGAAATATAGGAGGCTTATTAATATAAGTGAAAGTCTATTTGGAGATCTGGGGTAGACATTTGCAACAGAAGGCCCGCAGCCACGTTTTGTACTCTAGCTCAAAATGATTTTTTCTTCGAAGTCAACTTTTATAAACCAGCCCTAGCTTTTCACTGCCTCTACTTCTAAACCCCAGGTCACCTAAGAACGAGGCCGTAGCCAGCCCTTGCCCAGGGGTGGGAGAGTCCTGGCCTCCCAGGCATGTGGGAATGGAGGGCAGAGTCTCCGGGTAGAAGTGCGCCAGGTTCCCCCTGCATAGGAGAGACCATTCAGTGATGCAATTCATTCGTGGACGCTATTTGAAGACCTATTATCAAAAGTGAAGTAAATTTTAGGCTTGACAGAGCCTCTCTTGAACAGACTTTAATAGAATTCCAGAATAAAACTGGCATCCACACGGCAGAGACCCTATTTATGGATGTGGACGATGTGAGACTGCGGAACAGCCTCTGTCCCTGAGATTTACAGGACTTCACTCTCTTCCATTGTTTCGTAATAATATCCATCATCTATAAATGCCTTCATGTGCTGGGTACTACACATAGATTCTCTTAGTTACTCTCCTCACATAATGCCACATAAGATGTTCCTGTTTATAGACGAGTGAATAGAGGCTCACATGTGTGGAGGGGCTCACCTCAGGCCACACAGCACACTCGCAAGGGAGGATTAGATTTATTTGGCTCCGAAGTTTGATTTCTTTCATTAGACACATTCTACTAATTTTCTGCAGTCTGCAGTAGCTTCATATCTATATAAGAAGAGAACACTCACTGTGATGTTCTGGGAAATTCTGATGGCTCTGAAATTCCCCTGTGCCCACAGAATTTCAACTCAGTGCTACACAAAGCAGTGAGCGTTCTGGAAAAGTTAAATGAGTGTTGAGGGAAACTGCTGGTAAAATAGGGCTGCATAAAGAATAAGCAACATCAGGTCTCAGCCCTTAAAAGGTGTACTTCTAGACAGCTAAGGAAGCACACATTATTCTGGCTAACAGGAACAGGTCATACATACATAATACCCTGGCTTTAGCTGCAGAAATAACTTAGGAATAGTAGGCTGGATGTGTGAGGTTGATGAGACTCAGTAAGAGCCACTGCACCGCTGACATCAGAGACGGGAAAGGGCCCCTTTTCTCTGCATCTTCTGATCCTCGGAAGAAAGTGGTACAGGTTTAAGACTTTGAAATTGCTGTCAGGTGGGGGGAATAACAAATTGAAAAAACCTAATAGGGTAAATGGATTCATAACCAACAAACATTCTTCATTCTGCACAAACTATTATTGAATTCCCTTTATATGTCAACACTGCCAGGTGCTTTGAATGTGAGCAAAACAAGCAAGGCCCCTCCCCAACCCCACCCCCCAACGGCTCATAACATGATCAGGAGACAAGGTACACATACAAACTATATATAATTCAGTGCCAAAGTAAGAGGTACTGATAATAAAGGCTATAAAATTCAGAGAAGAAATAAAGAAATGAGGACTGGCTCCCTCACTCGCCCAATTGATGCGTTTCTTAAATACCTCCTGCAAGCCAACCAATGCAATATGTTATAATTAACACTATGGCTACCCAGGAGAGGCTTTCGACAAGGGAGAGGTTTCAGGTAAACTTGCAAAAGAAAGGAACATTTAGTTAGGCAGGTAAAAGGGGCAAGCAGCTTTCCAAATAACTAAAGACTTTAAAGGCAGCAAACGAATCAAATTCCAGAAGGGAGGAGAAGGGAAGGAGGTTCGATAAGTTCCCACCTAATAGGCTCAAGGTACAGACTAGGGCACACTTCCCGGGTGATAGGCTCAACTGCAGCTCGGATTTTACCCTCTGAAAGCAAACAATGCAACCTGACGTATGTACTCTCCTATTAATCCAAAATTTAAAAAATTAAAAGCAGCAAACTTATTACAATGTTTCACTTACAAGCTCAATTAATCCTCACGGGACCTCAGTGAGGTCGATATTATTAGTATCTGCATTTTACAGACGAGGGGCCTGGCTCAGGGAGGTTGAACACCCTGAAGTATACAAGTAGAAAGTGGCACAGTCAGTGTTTAGATGTCGTGAGTAAAGGGTTTAATTGCTTTGCCATGTAGCTCCTCTGGCATTTTCAGAAGGACCTGCCTATGCCAAAAGCACAGCCTTTGCACACCTGCACAAACTGTCCCTAAAGCACAGCCTTTGCACACCTGCACAAGCTGTTACCAGAGCACAGGTGACATCAAGTTTTGTCTTACATCCTGGCAGCCCTGATTAATTTCTAAAGCAATGGTCCTCAGACTCTGTGGTGCAGCAGATCACCCGGAGAATTTATTGGAATGCTGATGGCTGAACCTCACCCCATAATTTTCCATTCAGTGACTTTGGCCTGCCTGGACCCCACCGTCGCAGTTCCAAACAAGCTCACAAGTGGTGGTGACCTGCTGGCCCAAAGACGTGCTTTGAAAACCAATAATCCAGAAAAGAAGTTCCTGACCTTCCCTGAAAATCTTGCAGGTAAGACCTTCCGTCACTGAGCACAGAACTGGACCCCAAGAGTTTCAGGCTCAGCAGGTCTAGAATTGAAACCACTATCTTCTCACTGAAAATACGCTCTGAGTTTTGCGAGTTTAAGTGATGGCACAAGGTGACAGTGCTTTGGAGACATCCTTGAGTCTCCCCACCTTCCTGCATTCAATCAAAGCACCATGACATCTTACTTTTCTCTCTTTAATACCTCTTTCAGGAAATATTTATTCAGTCCTTCTATGCTGTGCACTGGATTCAAATTGAAAGAGGTTGAACTCCTTCAGATATCAAATGACCAGATGACTCCCTCTCTGCAGGGATTGAGAATCCCACCTTGAAAGGCAGCACCAAAGAGGAGGGAGCGTTTATACGTTTGGGGGGCCTGGCTTGGACAGTTTTAAGAAACGTCCTTCAAAGCAGAAACTGAGTTGGGACTAGGCAATAGTCCTGACACGGTAGTTTAGCATTGGTCATCACAATGAGATGAGAGTCTTAATAAGTAAACTGTTGTTTGATAAGTGAGCTATTTGCCTACCTGCTCTGACTGTTATCTCAGACAATTTGATTTTCACAAATGACCTGACGCAAATATTGCAGAAACTTATTGGTTTACTGTCTTATCTTTCTCAGGCAAACATTTCCTGGAACAAAATACTAACTCAGGTTGACACAGGTGGTCTCTATTCTTAATCTGGTAACTCATCATGCTTATTTGGGTGACCGTAGTTCTCAAAGATGTTGTACCCTAGATTCAAGGAACTTAGATACTGGTGAGCAGGCAGACCGGTTTCCAAAAATAGACTTGTTTGTTGAAATTATTTGTAAGGTATAAACTATGCAGAGGAAGGAATACTATCGGAATCTTCTTGCAGCAGGAAACCTTCACAGTGGCAGTAGGACAGACTTAGAACGGATAGCAGAGGATGGCATCACGGCTCAGCCCGAGGAAGAGGAGTGTGTGAAGCCCCACATGCCTACGCTTAAGTCCAGACCCTCGTTCTTTCCCTCTGCTCTCCATGTTCCTGTCTTGGACACATACGTCCAAGTCACCCTGCCTATGCCCTGCAGCTGGCGATACAGCTGTCTGGCCCCAGGGATTTTCTCTCCCGCCTGTGGAAGGGGCACAGTGCTGTGCTCTCTGGAGAGGAGAAAAGACGGTCCAGAAAACACAAGTCCTCTCCGGTTATGTGAATACCAGGAGTGGCTCCTTCTGCCGCCCAGCTTGCTTGGTAAAAGTGTACACCCAGGCCTTCAGGGCGGGCAGGCGAGTGTTTCCCCTTCTTCCTGAATAATGAATCCAAATGTATCTGATCTCAAAGAGTATCCAAGTAGGTCTTTCCTTGAGGTTTTCATTGTTAAGCTACAAATTGTATTGAGTGGTGGGGTGAGGTTAGGGTTGGCTTTGGAAGGCTTTGGAGCCCTCATTTTGTCTAACCCCCTTTGTGATCCATCCCTGTGGTCCCTCCCTAGACCTCAGCAGGTGTCTGCCTGGGTGCTCCTCTCCACGGCAGAGCCTCCCAGGGACACCTCCTCCTTCTCAGGACAGCCTCTCCTGGATTCCACAGTGCTTTGAAGTTTTACTGTTTTTTCTTTCTCCCACCTTCCCCCCAATTACCACATCTTTGGCCTCTTATTGACTCTTGGAAGCCTTTATGGTCCACCCCGTTGTATGCTGAGGGTGATGGTTTAGGGTTGGAGTCAGGCACAGCCATCACCCTGTCCACCTCTGCTGCTGTTTAAGGGAAGAAAAGGAATTTCCAGTTCTGAAAAGAAGAGGAGAGAAAGGACATTGGGGTTGATTGTCCACTTTAGACTGCAGCTTAACTTTATTTTTTCATTTTTCCTAAAGAAAAATGTCCTATCTAATCAACCCTTCTCAATTCCTGGCCCCTTCTCCCTATAAGGACAGCACCATGATGCCTCTCACCACCTAGCCTACCCACATAAAACCCTCCAAAATGCCCCTTTGCCCCTGAAGACAGCATGTGACCCCGGGCAGCCACTCCTTAGCTCTGACCAATAGCTGCTGTGAGAAAAGGCAGACACACTGTAGCAAATTTCCAAGAGAAGCCAAAAATCTAGGTGTTCAAGTGAAATATTCTTATTTTTAAACCTTGGATGATACAGACAAAAATAAAATAAAGATGAAAGAGAAGGCTCATCAGAAGAAACTGTATCTTCAAATCTCTGGCCTAAAGGATCAAGTCCAAACCTCTTGGACCATCAGGTCCTAAAGAACTGGCCTCTTCCCCGGCCTCGTCTCAAATTACCTTCAACAAGCAAAGAAGGCAGCAGCAATATTAAACTGTGGAAGCTGTCAGAGCCCTGCTTCCTTTGCTTTTGAAAGTGCTGTTTTCTCTGCCTGGAGACTTTTATGTAATAATTTTGTCTACCTGACAAATTCTTATTACTATATCGAAACCCTTTGGACAACCTCCTCTTGGAAGGCTTCCTGGATAAATCTCCCCAAATCATGTTCTCTGCCATATCACTCATGTACTTCATAGTATTTTTATTATTATCATTATTTTCCATTTATTGATTGTGTACTTTGTGCCAGAAATGATAATACAAAGGAAATTAAAGAAGAGTGAAGTGGCTTAGTTAAAGGCACATGGTTAGAGGAAGGGGCAGGATTGTAATCGAGACCCATCCAGCTCCAGGGTCTGCACCTCGGCCGCTGCCATATTCCACCTCTATCTCTGCACAGATTGTTTATATCAATTCTCCCCATTCCTCAACTGAGATTAGCTGACAGCAGGTTTAATGTTTTATTCATCTTTGTATTACCAGCACTCGGAATATGATATGTCTTCAATAAATGTTTGTTGAACTGAGCTGAACTGTGTTTTAAATGCAAATCTTGTCAGTTTTATTTGATATTGCTCTATCTTCATTTCATTGTTTAATTCTTGGTACTCATATAAATTCATATTCTTTTAATCATTAAAAAGAAATTCGATGCCATGTTTTTCAAATTTATTACCTTCCAAAGGGCAGAACTGTCATCATTTGAACAGTGGTACATTTGATTCGAGTGATCATTTTCTGGACATTATTTAGGAAACAGAATACTGGCTCTGTAATTCCCAAATTTCAAATCTTGATTTAGCAGAAAAAGGCCAAATTTTGGAAAAGACTTTGAATCATTTGTTCCAAGCAGCCATCCTTAAGCTATAGTTTGCATGTTCCCTGTTTATCCCAAGAATTTTTACAGGAGAGTTCAAACTGTGATTATGCCTCCCAGGTTTATTTCCAGCAAAGAGGAGCAATTTGAGCTCAAATCTTCAACTGTTGCCCCAAATTCCTCACAAGAGGAAAATGCATGGCCTAAGGCAGTGGTTCTCAACCTTCTAATGCCACCCAGGGTCACCACAACATGAGGAACTGTATTAAAGGGTCCTGGCATTGGGAAGGTTGAGAACCACTCGCCTAAGGGGAAAGCGAATTTAAACCGATGACAACTGTCAATGAATAGAAATGGTGAACGAGGTCTTCCTGCACCAGACTCCCCAGACTCAAAGCAGCAAGTAATGACCTTTTCTCCTGCCCCGGGTCCCCCGAGGAGTCCAGCATACTGTCATCTGCAATGTGCCAGACCTCTCGTGTGGGAGGAAAAAGGACTTGGGGAGAAAGGGAGACTCTCATCTGAGGTCATTCAGAACGCCAGGAGGCCGGGTGGGGTTCCTCACCAGTGACCCTGACCAGACAGGCCAGCCCCACCCAGAGCGCCACTCCCGGGAAGGGGGGGGAGGGTTTGCACAGTCTCCTTGGGGACATTCACTTCAGAGATTGAACTGAGTTGTTGTGAGCAGATTAACCTCCAAGAGATTTACTTTGAAGTATCCTGAGTATAACTGTCCTGAGCCGCTGAAAATACTTGTCTCTATGTTTTGGTAAAAAGAGGTAAAAGGAATTATTCTAATCTTAAAAATAAAAAAAAAAAAATGAAGGACTTTTCATGTGTTTGAAGTGCAACTCTTTTCTGATTAAGGCATTAAAGCTAAATGCCTCCTTTCCTGTCCTTCAATCGCCCACCCTGGGGACAGCAGTGTCTCTCTCAGCCTTTCAACTCCTCATGCCTGTCTGGGAGTCCCCAAAAGACAGACCCTCTTACATATACTCAGAGTCACACCTGGACACTGCATTTTACTGTTCTAAATCCTATAAGCCAAGTGTCAGGCAGAGTCATCCTGTTCTTTGAGATGCAAATAAAATTTTATTTGAACAAAATGGGAGTCTCCAGTAATCCTCTGGATTATTGGATGGTAACATAGTTGCTGAGAGCACCTGCTGCCTCCCTCTGTCTCTGGGCTGCTGTACCATGAAACCCTGCTGAGAAACGCCCTGGACTCTCCCGTGGGTGGAGATGGGGCCCCCACGGCCTCCCTGTGCTGGAGCAGTGGTTCTCAAAGTGCAGCCCAGGGACCAGCAGGGCCAGTGTGACCTGGGAACTTGTCAGGAACACAAATTACTGGGCCCAATACTGAGACTTCCTGAGTCTCAATCCAGGGCAACAGGGCCCAGGTAGCTGTGTTTTAACAAGCCCTGGTTCATTCTGATGCTCACTAAAATCTGACAGTCACAACTTTAGAGAGGAAGTATTCAAGGAGTGGTTGGTAGCTCTGCAGCAGCAGCACAACCAGTTCACTGATTAAAATTCAATTCTCCAGCCACGCTCTAAACTTACTGCCTCAGGATGTCGGGATTCTTGGGTAGCAAGCTCCCCCGTGATTCTCATTCTTGCTGAAGCTTGAGACGCACCTCTCGAAAGCGTTTCACTTCACTATTATTCCTTGGACTCCTCATCTGGTGTCTTTTTAGCACAAGAACAAAGAGGCTGGAGACCCCATTAATGCAAATCTCTTGGCTCCTTTCCTTCAGCTTCCTACGGGCACAGGTGCTGCCGAGGCTTGGGATGTGATGTGCCAAATCCTCCTGGGGTGCTGCTGAGCCTACCCCTGCAGGAGCTTTTGCATAAGGGAACATTTCTCCCAGGAGCTCAAGAGCATCCCGGAGGAGTCAATGACAGCTAGGAAGCCTTTGCCTGCTCAAAGCACAAAGAAAAACGAAACAAAACTTCCCTTTGGACCAGGAACTAAGAAAACAGAGTTTGTCAAATCACATGCACATAGTGTTGATGAAAGTTGGCACTACCATGGCCAGAGCACCCTGTTACAAACTCACAGGTAGAAAGAATGTTCAGAAAGGCATTGTCACTTGTGAGCAGGCTGGATTTGGTTTGACGGTGAAAACTGTATTGCATTTTATTTGCTAGGATGGCCAATTTTCAACAGGAAGAGAAAATATGAAAACAACAAGATACAAAGAAAGAACTCACTATGTCTCTTACATTTTTATTTCCTTAAGAGCACAGAGTGTCAGAAAAGTCACTCAGGCAGCCTTGCTCATATTGGGGATATTGACTTAGAATGTCTGGCCTTGTACACCTCAGGGGTATAGGATATTGACTTAGAATGTCTGGTCTTGCACACATCAGGGGTGTCAGACATTGACTTAGAATGTCTGGTTTTGCACATATATGGGGTGTAGGATATTGACTTAGAATGTCTGGGCTTGAACACATGGGGGGTGTCAGATATTGACTTAGAATGACTGATCTTGCACACATCAGGGGTGTCAGACATTGACTTAGAATGTCTGGCCTTGCACACGTCAGGTGTGTAGGATATTGACTTAGAATGTCTGGCCTTCCACACATCAGGAGTGTCAGACGTTGACTTAGAATGTCTGGCCTTGCACACATCAGGGGTATAAGATGTTGACTTAGAAGGTCTGGCCTTCCACACATAAGGGGTGTAGGATATTGACTTAGAATGTCTGGGCTTGAACACATGGGGGGAGGTGTCAGATATTAACTTAGAATGTCTGGTCTTGCACACATCAGGGGTGTAGGACATTGACTTAGAATGTCTGACCTTGCACACATCAGGGTTGTTGGATATTGACTTAGAATGTCTGGTCTTACACACATCAGGGGTGTAGAATATTGACTTAGAATGTCTGGCCTTGCGCACATCAGGGGTGTAGGATATTGACTTAGAATGCCTGACTTTGTACACATCAGGGCTGTAGGTTATTGACTTAGAATGTCTGGGCTTGGACACATTGGGGGGGTGGGGGGGTATAAGATATTGACTTAGAATGTCTGACCTTCCACACATCAGAGGTATAGGATATTGACTTAGAATGTCTGACCTTGCACACATCAGGGGTGTAGGATATTGACTTAGAATGTCTGGTTGGGGAGCTGCTCTGAGAGCAGGCACTAGGTAATACAGAGGGAAGGCCATGCAACCATCAGGACTGGGTGGAGAGCTTCAGGGCTCACCTGCCAATCAGTGGCAAGGTTGTTGCTGGACACCTCCTCATAGCTACTTTCCATTACAACAAACTCATAGTCAGCCTCATAGATGGCTCACACATACATCCACTCATTTTGCTTTCATAAGGATCTCAGAGAATGTGGAGAGAATCTGCCAAGTCAAATAATATTTTGCATGACCACTCACCTGGAAAGCATGTAGATTTGAGTACTGGCTTAAAAATGAAAGTATCAAAGGTAAGTTTTGACTGTGTCTGTGTTCATCCAGCAAAAATTCTGGGCACACATTTTGAGTAAAATAAATAAAAAGTAGATTGGTATTATTTGTTGTTTATTAAAGAGATGTATATATGTTGTGTGTATGCATATATATATTTAGTTGATAACTAAAAGAGGAAAAGAAGTTTCCCAAGTTCGCCCCATCTGTGTCTCATCAAGTCTATTTTTGTTGATGTCTGCCCCATTCTTTTCCATGTTCATGATGCTTCTCTAAAATTTGCCAATGCTTATTTCTTTTTTCATCAAAAAAAAAAAAAAAATTATTTACTACATTTAATCTGACTTAGAAAAGCAAGTGCTTCTTATAGCACAGGACGGTGGAGCATACGACCTAAGCATAAGGAGTCTGTTTTTATCAGCACAATAATTTGATTCTTTGGGGTATAAGAATGACTAAAATTTGCACAATTCAAAGAAGTAAGGCAAAGATTGCCAATTAGAATGTGCCAATTATTTCCCTAGAACTCAAGAGAAGCAAGAATTATTAAAAACAACCACAACAACTAAATAAACAGCTAATGACCAGACAACAGAGTGACAGACACACAATGGGTATTACCACAGCCTTCCTTCCTTCATTGTTTTCTCCTAGATTTTGGATGGTAAGTGTAGTAAACCTTTTCAATCACTTCTGGTATTCCAGTATCCTCTGGTATACACATCACTTCTGGTTTCCAGTATCCTCTGAAGCTGGGACTTGTTTCACAGGACTATCAAATTCACATGCCATTCAGAATAAAGGATTAGAACCCCAGACATCCCAGAAAGATCTTGTAATTTGTTGAGAAATGAGTATGGGCACCTGTTCTTTAATTCTATCCATTCCTCTAAAAGTAAAAATCTATGATTATACACTGGCTGTATAACCTAGTATTTGTTAAGTTCTTACTTATCAGAGATGGTAGGACATTTATTATAAAATGTCAAAGTTCATAATGCTTTAGGAAGTATTTTACAGTTACAGACACATTTTTCATTGAAGAAAAATATCCTCCCAAGAAAGTTTAAAAGAGAATCCAGATGAATATCTTTTCTGATGAGCCACAAATAAGTCCTAGTTTCAACAATTCCCCAGAGCTGAAAAACTAAAGACAGTTCTACAAGATCATATTTCATAAGCAGTACAGTGCTTCCCTGCTAAAGCAGTAACATGGTTTTTATCTCAGAAACATACACCATCATAAATAACGCTGTCAACCCCAAACAATGGACTGATGGGCACCGTTTGTGCTGAAACTGGGCCGGCTAGCATGAGCGTGAATGCAGACCCGCCTGCTCCACCTAAGTAGACATTCTGAACAGACTAGAAGAAATGTGTGGTATAAGATCAATAAAGGAGTAATTAAAAGTAAAAGGCTCTTAATGATTATCAGTGAAGCTGAGAACACAAACTCAGATCTCAATGACCTGGAGTTAGGACTGCAGAGCAAAGGTCTGTTAACATCTGTTTCTTGGGTAAGAACTGTTTTTCTTCCAGAATAACAGTGCTACGTGAATCCACAGCTTCCAAAGGAACCATTTCCTACCATCCAACCTTAGGTCTCAGACCTGAAGAAGCTCACTGATCTTTGGTGAAATCTCAGTTACATAAGTAGGAAGTTATTTTTAAAACCATAGCAGATGCTACTGTTCCTACTCATTGCCCCCATATGGATGTGCACAGTTTACTCAGAACTGAGCCAAAAACCCTGAAATAAGGAACTTAAGGAGGACTCTCTGACAAAGTAAGAGAACAGAGTTTCACGTGGTGGCTCTGTAAATATTTCATTTTGTTTTATTATTTGGCTGGGGCTTTCGAGCTGGCCACACTCGCGCACACACAGAAAAAAAAAAAAAAAAAAAAGCAGAGATTTTCTGTGGGAGGCACATGTTTTCATTCTGGAACTGACAGCAGGATTCTTTCCTATTTTAAATCATTTTTACAGCCTCCTTAGTGAGAATAAAACATTAACAGATAAACTACAACCGTGACTCATCATTTTGCCAGGAGAAATGTGAAGTAGTCCATGCTCGGCTGTCAGAATTAATCTTTGGTAACACAAAAATGGTAATTAATTCAGTCAAATTGGAACTCAAGTTAAAAGGAATTTTTTTTGTCATACTGTACCCATGGTTTGAAGGGTTCTTTCTACTATGTGTTTTTTTTCTGTATGATGGGGTTAAAATGTGATCATCAGTAAAGGAAACCATTCAATGACCAGATCTCCTTGAGAAAGTAGGTTCCCGAATTTAGTAGGGTTATGTCACAGATGAAATGTCAAAACCACTCACACTTTCATGTGTTTCTCCAGAGAACACATTTATTCACTGCTGTCTCCCAGTTCCTAGAACTGGAGCTAGGAAGAATCCAATAAATGAAGGAATAAGGGACTACATCTCAATTATCAGAGCACCCTGTTTTAAGGTCATAATTAATTATACCTTTTTAATTTTCCAAATCATCAATACCATTTCCCACAAATTAAACTTAAATTATCAGGATAATTTATTACCATAAAGTTTGATGACACCTCTAACTGCCCCATATATAGTGGTTAATAAACACTCTCCAATACTATTGTTTACCATCTATTTCCATGTAGCTCTACCAATATTATCAATATTATTTACCTTATTTATATCTAGAATGACCACTGTATCATTAAGTAAAATTGAATCATTTCTTTCTTAAAATTCTCTCATGCCTATATGATACTTAGAATAAACGTTGACCACCTTGCCAAAGCCTATAAAGCCACGTATAATTAAGCTTCTGTTTATATTTTGAATCTTGTCTCCCACCATTCCTTCTTGGTCTCTTTACTAAAGCTTATTTTCCTTGTTGGAGTTCTGGCTTTCAGCAGTGGTAGTCTGTATCAGACTAGCTGTTAACAATTAGAAACTTGGGTAGAAAAAAACTACTGTTCAAGGAGTGACAAAATTTGAAGGAGATTCAACTCTTGAAAGAAAAGAGCCCCATGACCAGTGTACAGCCCAGGATGGTCGAAACTCAAGCAAAACATTATCAGCTTGAGGAATCAAAGCAGAGAACTGAGGGCTGTTCCAGTGGCTGGGTATTGAGAGGGTGAAATTCTAGAAAGGAGGCTGCTATAGAAGAGAGAAACCCTAAGTCTATGTGTAACCCTACTCAAATCCTTGTCTGACTCCTCAACTGTAGATATGTAGAATGAGACACCAGGGAGCTTGGGGGAAAGGCAGCAGTTAGCAGAGACTTCAGTGAGTATTTACTATAGGAGAGTGAAGATTTGGGAAATAGAGTTCTGCCAACTTAAGAGTGGCCTGATAAATACATCAGGATTTCCATTAAAATCCCAAAAAGAACCACACTTTGAAATTAATTAAATACTATAAACCAAGGCTAAGTAATTTGACAATAATGTAACTGTCTGGTTAAAAATATGTGTATAGGCTGTCTCTCAAAACAATTGCTGGTCATTGCAGCAAGGCTCAGAGACCAGCTATTCAGGAGGCTGAGACTACGTTGAACATAGAAATATCTCCTAAGATAAAGTTTATAGTTATCTATGAAGACGGATGAATAATAAAAGAAAAGGCTCCCGTCCAGAAGGAGAGTTAAAGGATGGAAATTTAGTAAGTAACCTGGAGGATTCGAGCTATACCAGGAGAGAAGGTTGGAGATCGCACATCAACACCACTGAGGCGAGCTGAGACCACAAGGACGCAAACAAA
>CAUYPK010135007.1:0-17590 GCA_963574355.1 Loris lydekkerianus
CCCAACACATTCTACGAAGCAAACATCACCTTGATCCCCAAACCAGGGAAAGACCCAACAAGAAAAGAAAATTATAGACCAATATCACTAATGAATATAGATGCTAAAATACTCAAGAAGATCCTAACAAACAGAATCCAACAACACATCAAAAACAGAAAAGCAAACGTTTATGAGCATGTAGATTTCCCCTGTACAGGGAGAGAGGATAAGCCTCTGAAGTTGTCTTTAGTGGCTAAGCTTTGTTCTCCTTGCTAAGGGGCAAAAGGGTGTACCGTATATACTTGTGTATAAGCCGAGTTTTTTCGGCACAAAATTTGTGCCGAAATACCCGAACTCCACACAAATTTTGTGCCAAAAAATCTCGGCTTATACACGAGTATATACGGTATTTTGTCTTTGTAAACATATGTCCTCCATTTAGGCAAATAGGTGGAGGGCAGAGACCATTCTTGCCTTCCTGTCTTCTGAATTATCTGCAGTTCAATGCTATTTCCCATATTGGGGAGGCATAGTCTAGTGTCCGCAGCCCCGAGCCTCTTCGTGGTTGAAGAAGTCTTTTCTGCCCCTTCAACCATTTTCCCAGCAGAGCTGCCTTCTTCATGGGGTTGAGGAAGAGTGGTTGTCTCCTCTGCTCAGGAAGCTCACCATTTATCTAGGCTTGAGGCAGTATTTGCTTTCTAATATTACTTTTACCTTCATCCTTGAAAGACATTTCCTTTCTCTATTATAATACCAAGATATCTAGTGCAGATATTAGTGTATATATCTAGGAAAAAAAAAAAGAGAGGATGTTCTCATCCTAAACAACTGCTTATTTCCCATAATACAAACTTCCGTGGAGGCGGAGGATACAGAAACCTTGCTGAGTGCTTGGAAAGGGACTGAGAAAGATTTGTGGCATAGGAACAGTGCAAAAATGGATAGTTCAGGCATCATTTCTGTACGTTTTAATATTTTGCCAAGTGAAAAGTTTATAAATATAATTTCAGCCAAGTTAACAGTTCAAGTAATTATTTTTCCAAAAAGCATTCAGATCAGTGATCCATGGTAAACATGCTGTAATTAGTAGCTACCTTATTGGCCTAAATATTAAGGAGAACTTTATTTTTCTAAAAATTATCCCCCCAAAATGGTATTGTCTTATGTACGAGTCCTATGCAGTGCTTCATACTGTGATATTGTCTTCTGAATTCTTATTTTGGAAGTGCTGCTATGGAAGATACATTGGCTTGAAGTGAATTCACACAATGGTGTTTTGATGATTATTATAATGGGTCAACAAATAAAACTTTTAAATCAAAACAATTTAATACAGATGTATTATTTATCTCTTTGAGCTATGCACTTACAATGTTAAGTTTTAGATATCAAAGTAAACAAGCTGTTTCTAGGCATCGCTTTTTTAAGGCAGTGTGGGGTTCAGATATACAACTCCAAAGACACAGAAAAACAACAACAGAAAGGACTAACCTTGCACAAATTTGGCCTTTGAACTCTCAGGACAGTCATAACAGAAAGCCAGAACGTCGGCCCCCCACCATCGGGATGTGGAGGTGATGTGCTTTGGGTAATTACTCTGAGAAACCCAGACCATGATTCAGTAATGACGTTGTTAGATAAAGATGAAGAGGTGAATAAGTTTGCTATGATGAAATATGGATGGACACAGGAATATTTTTAAATTTTCTCTATTATTTAGCTGATTTTTAATGTACAAAATGAAATCAATATGTATTAGAAGTAGATATTCAATTGTTTTGTCTATTCTGAAGTTTGAGTTCTGGCATAGCCATTTACCAGGTGCATGAGACCTTCACTAGGATGCTTACCTCTCTGCGCCCCAGGTTCTCCATTGTGAAATGTGAACACCAATAGTTATTTGATTCCTAATGTTATGAGAAAACATGTTAATTCATGTAGGGTGCTGAAGACTCTGGCCCCTGTGGTAGATTTGTTAACTACAACCATTCAGTTGGCGCCGGCCCATATTTTGGCATCTATGGCAGTGTTATAACACTTTTCATTTATTTTCTCCTCTGCAAGTTTGAGGATGGTTTCTCTTGCTCAATAGATTTTGTTTGCCAAATCCTTCTACCAGGCTTATGTGATTTTTCTCTCCTCTGAATGCCTGTAAATCTGTATTCAACTTTCTTGGGACTCCAATCATGTGCTATATTCTAAGGTCCTGCATAGTAAATATTGAGCCACAATATGATGTAGTCAAAAAGTACAGAGACTAGAAGGCGAGGGTTAGAGACTTGCTTCTGCTAATAGAA
Source organism: Loris lydekkerianus (assembly GCA_963574355.1). Classification (NCBI taxonomy): domain Eukaryota; kingdom Metazoa; phylum Chordata; class Mammalia; order Primates; family Lorisidae; genus Loris; species Loris lydekkerianus. Next base: position 2,280 of record CAUYPK010135007.1, read on the forward strand.
ACAGTCACTTAAAGCTCCTTGAGTTTTACTGTCAATGTCCTCCAGCCAATGCCACTGGGAGCATATCTCCAGTTAAGCAAGTGGTCTTATTACTTGTCACAGGAGCATGGGAGAACAGTGTTGGAAAACATGAGCAGCTCATAAAAGTGTGTTAGGAAGGACTTAAGGATTTAGGTTTGTGTTAGGTGATGGGGGAGGGCTTAAGAGTGAGACTTTGCACCTATTGCTATGGCGAAGGAGAACGTGGCATGGCATGGGGGTCGTATGCCCATGGTTCTTAATAAATCTTGTCTAGAAGAAAGAATGACCTCGATGAAACTGATTTGTAAGAAAGCAGCAATCATTCCTATGAACCAGGGTAGGGAGATGCTTGACCATTTCTATGGTTTTGACAATGCTCATGTTCTTTTTGTCTGTGTTCAGAGCTGATTGTCACAAGCTCTCTGAACTATCATGGTCGCAGAACCGTCTTGTCCAATATTAATGGTTTGTGAAATGTTTGCATTCGACAGCAGCACACCAAGGCCTGAGTGTGCCTTGGTGTGTCTCTAAAGCAGCGGCTCTCCACCTGTGGGTCGTGACCCACAGGAACTGTATTAAAGGGCCACGGCATTAGGAAGGTTGAGAACCACTGCTCTAGAGTGACAGAGGCAGCCTTCTCCTCAGCTGTTTCGTTATCTATATACACTGGGCATAAAATAGTGATGTTGTAAGATTGCAGTGAGTGTTAAATAAGTTTTAGTGTATTTAATGTTGTGTCTAAAAAACATTCAATGCTTGACAAAATTTATTTTTATTTTGGTGTCACCTCAGAAATATGCAGAATACAAAGCACGTTCCACCTCTATTGTGGTTTTAATCCTGATTTTCCTGAATTTTTCCATATAATAACCATGAAAGAAGACCCCTGTTGTAGACACCAATGGAATAAGATTCCTGTTTTATTTTGCTTGTAGTTTCTATTGGACAACAAGTCTTAACAGTGCAGAATGAACTGGGTTTAATCGCTGATTCTTCCCAAGAGTTATGGAGAAGAAGGAAGGGAATAGGTGGAAACCACTGAATAAAATGAATGTTATCACTCAAATAGACCATGACCATCGCAGACATCTGGAGCATTTATTAGGTGCTATTCATGGATATGGGCTTTATTAAAGTAAAATAGTGACAAAATTAATTTAATTTTATTTATTTTTATTTTATTTTATTTTATTTTATTTTATTTTATTTTATTTATTTATTTATTTATTTATTTATTTATTTGCAGTTTTTGGCCTGGTATTTATTTATTTATTTATTTATTTATTTATTTGCAGTTTTTGGCCCGGGCTGGGCTTAAACCCGCCACATCCAATATATGGAGCCAGCACCCTACTCCTTTGAGCCACAGGTGCTGCCCAACAAAATTAATTTTAGTTAAAACAATTATTCCTTTAAGAAATTCAGAGGAGAGTCATTTGTCTTGATGGTTTTTAGGAAATCTAAAGTGGTTAGTAGTAACTCGTCATTAATGTGTTTTCAAATGCTTACTCCCCTCTCCCTGTCTGGTGGCTTGAGTGAGAAGAATCTGCATCTAATAGGACATGATGAAATTTGGGGAAAAAAATGGAAATAAGCCCATCGATCCATGAATGGAGTAATAAACTGTGGTATATGTACCCCGTGGAATATTATGCAGCCTTAGAGAAAGGTGGAGACTTTACCTCTTTCATGTTTACATGGATGGAGCGGGAACAAATTCTTCTTAGTAAAGTATCTCAAGAATTGAAGAAAAAGTATCCAATGTACTCAGCCCTGCTATGAAACTAATTTATGGCTTTCATATGAAAGCTATAACGCAGTTATAACCTACGAGTATGGGGAAGGGGGAAAGGGAGGGGAGGGAGGGGGGAGGATGGGCGGAGGGAGGGGGATTGGTGGGATTACACCTGCGGTGCATCTTACAAGGGTACATGTGAAACTTAGTAAATGTAGAATGTAAATGTCTTAACACAATAACTAAGAAAATGCCAGGAAGGCTGTGTTAACCAGAGTGATGAAAGTGTGTCAAACAGTCTATAAAACTAGTGTATGGTGCCCCATGATTGCATTAATGTACACAGCTATGATTTAATAATAAAAATAAATAAATAAAGTTTCCAAAGGGTTACATGGCTTTCCCCTAATTTCAAAATTATTTCATTTCAAAGACAGTTCCAGGGGAAATCTGAATGATAGTCTATGCTGTATAACAAGAGGATTAAGATTTATTTTTCACTTTAACTATAAATAAGTATAAATTGGTGATGAGGACACTAAAAGCCATGATTTCACCATTATACAATTCATCCATGTAACAAAAAACCACGTGTACCTCCTAAATCCAGTGAGCTTTATAAAATAAATATATAAGTAAAAACAAACTATAATTGTAAACTATAAAAATGTTACATACATGCATAAATACATGGGTTAATATGCACATATAGTCCCTTGTGCTGTCAGCTGATAAGACCTAAAAGCAGCGACATCCCAGTAGCAATAGCACAACTTGTGCCCAGACCTCAGTTTGTAACACCCTTCCTCAAGGTGTCAGAGGACCAGGGTCCCAGATCAAAGGGCCAATGTGGGGGGGGGGAAAGGAATATAAAAGATGAGCCTAGAGTATTTTACAATGCCAGAAAGTAGGAAGAGCTAAGAACAATGTCACGTTAATGGATTGCTGTGGTTTGTCAAGGGATGTGGAAGGTAACAGAAAAAACTCCCAATGCCAAAGCAGGCAATGAGGAGGGAGGAGGAGGAGGAGGAGGAAGAACAAAAAAGAGGAAGAGGAAGAAGAAGGAGAAGGAAGAAAGAAGGGAGAAGGAAGAAGGGAAGAAAGAAGAAAGAAGAAGAAAAAGAAGAAGAAAGAAGAAGAAAGAAGAAAGAAAGAAGAAGAAATATTTTTTGAGCATAATAATAAGTTTCTGTTTTTTAAAAGAAAAATAACATTGTATTTCATTATAAATCCAAATTATACACTAAATATCCATTAGCCCCTACAGATAAATCAAATAGTAAATAACTGAAAGAGAATAGATCTCTTTGCAGAATTCCAAATTCATGTAGGTGCTCCAGGAAAGTAGACAAAGCCCTTCTCCTAGGGGCGAGCAATGCATGGTGACTGCTTTTCAAAGAGTACAGTATGGAAAGGAATAAAATTAACTTTGCAGTGGAAAAACATGACAAACTTCCCCTCAGCCAAGAGATCTAGGCTATCATCCTCATTAATAAGTCATTTATGCACTGTTGAAAAGCTGTGATAAGGAGTAACCCCATGGGACTATTAAGGCTAGATCATAAGAATACTGTGTAGCTCCCCTTGATTTGTTTGACATACTTCCTATTGAAATTAAACTACCATGCTGTGAGGAAGTTCAGACAAGGCCATGGGAAGGACCACATGGAGTGGCCACACGTACAGCATTTTCTATTAGTGGAAGCCACTGTGTGGGAAATAGTCCCCAGCATTTAATGGGAGCAGAGCCAAGCTTACGTTCTAAGAAATGAATGTGAACTGGGAAATATTGTTGCAACAACTTTGAAAAATACAGCCTGACACAGGTGGCAACTGGAAAGAGAGACGGAGTCACAAGGTGTGTTTGTTTAAATACAAGAGATATAAGCAACTTTGGGGAATAGTGTATTAAAATGGAAAATATGAACACACAAAGGAAAAATAATTCAGTAGTATAAAGTTACCACAATAATTCAATAGTATAAAGTGATTGTCATCTGAAATGGAGGTGGGAGGATTAGCCTAGGGCAACTCCTACAACAGTATCAGTGAGAATGTAATTGAAATATTAGCCCCCCGTGACTTCCAGGAAAGACAACGGTACAACACTAATGGATTGGGAGGAAGGGAAAGGTCCGGGGGAACCATGTTGCAGTTGAAGTTGATACGTGGCCAAGTTAAGCAAACAAGGCAGAAAGAGGGGCAGAGAATGAGAAGCTTTGACAAGTTTAAAGGTGCCACAGAGACCAGGTCTAGGGTGTGGCATTGGCTTTGGCCGAGCTGCAGTGGAGACAAACTCCCTGCTGATGAAGTCAGGAAACTAAAAGGCTAGGATGTGGGATGGGGGTCCCCGCCACGTGGAGGAGACAGGAGCGGTGGCAGGCCCTGAGGTCGTCTTTATTGGATAATGGACATTCATGAAGAAGGGCTCCGAGAAGAAGTGGTATAATTCAAAGATGTGGGCTGTAGGAGCAACACACAAAACAAGGCTGGAACCACACAGCCGTTAGTTCTTAAAAACCTGAAACCATAACACGTAGCTTAGCAAATAAATTGTAGATTTCCCCCCAAACTAAAAACATACTTTTTATTATGAGTCTGATGTTTACTACCAAAAAATAATTGATGGAGAATAGTATTCTAACAAAATAAAATATATAATTTTCGAAACAGAGCAAGTTTCTAAAACGTAAGGCACCTTTGTAGTAACACAAACACTCAATGTGATTTTAGCAGATTTTTGAAGGCATAGAGGAATTTTCTAAATTAAAGTTAAAATTCTATCAAAAGGTGCTAAGTAAAAAATGTTTCAAAACATTCAAATATCTGAAGGTATTGTTTTTCTTGAAAAATAAGAAGTATTCAAAATTAAGGCTTCATCTATGATCTTAAATATCTTTTATTTCAAAGCTTATCTTGGAAATAGGGAAAAAATGAAGGCATAATAGGAAAATAATTTGAAACCTGGAATTCAGTAATTACTCTATCATTAAATAAGTGGCGGCAGAGTTACTTTAACTCTCAGCTCTGTTTTCTCATCTTTTAAATCGGGGGAGAAGGCTGATGTCTAAATTATTGTACATTAATTTTCCAGATTAATACTAGTTAATTATGAATGAGTTAATTAAAAAAACAAATTTTGGGCTCCATAGCTCAGTGGTTAGAGCACCAGCTACATACACCAGGGATGGCAGGTTCAAACCCAGTCCAGGCCTCCTTAAACAACAATGACAACTGCAACAAAAAAAATAGGTGGGCATTGTGGCAGGTGTGCCTGTAGTCCCAGCTACTTGGAAAGCTGAGACAAGAGAATTGCTTAAGCCCAAGAGTTGGAGGTTGCTGTGAGCTGTGACCGCATAGCACTCCACCTAGGGCAACATAGTAAGACTCTGTCTCAAAACAAACAAACAAACAAAAAAAAAAACCTAATTTTGTTTGTGAACAAAACAGACAAAAATCCTCATTTTTTTTTTTTTTTTACACTGTAGTTACTGGACACATATTGAACAATAAACATAATATGTGTGCAAATCATCTTTGCTTATGTGTAATGAAGGTGGAGATGGGATGTTGGGTTCAGGTGTTAAACTGGCCAGTCAGGACATTTGAAAATAAATAAATAAATAAATAAATAAATAAATACGTTTAGTTCCATTGGTTACAGAAAGTCAGAACTAGGAACAATCGAAAACATCATAAACATCCTAGCCTTTTAGGTGATAAAGAGAGAAAAAAAACATCAAGTGAACAATAACTTATAACAAAGGCAAAGGAGTTCCTAATACGACCTTCCGTTCCACATCCATCTCTAGCTAAGTCCATCACCGGAGAGGAGGTGGAAAAAAATTTGCTCAGCAATGAAGACATTATCTGAAAATAGGAGCCAGCTAGGTATGAGAGTACAGACAATACACTGCTCTTGCCAATTACGCTGATTCTCCCTAGGTGCGCCCTTAGGACATGACTGCTGAGAAAAACTAGTCCAAGGACTCCCCAACGCAAAGTACTACAAACACACCAAAACGCAGAAAATAGACGTAAAAAGTAGAAACCAAAATACAAGATGGATAAGTCGAAGCCACCTCTCCCTGGATTCATTTTCCATTACTGGGTATCCCCTCAAAATATCAACTTCAAACAACAAATTGTTATTATCTCGTAGTTTCTGTGGGTCGGGAATCCAAGGGTCTCATGAGGCTGCAATCAAGGAAGCTGTCAGTAAGAACGGCAGTCATGTCTGCTAGAATGGGAGAGGATTCCCTTCCAAACTCCCACCCATGGCCACTGGCCGGCCTTGGGTCCTCACTGGCTTTTGGCCAAAGACACAAGTTTTTCCCCACAAGGGGCTTCCCATAAACCACTCACTACAACGTGTTTCTCCTGGAATGAGGAGAGAGCAGGAGAAATGGTACCCGAGGCAGAAGCCACATTTTGGCTTCGCATACACGAGTATCCAAAATGACTTCCCATCAATTCTGCCCTAGTCTCCTCATTGGACTCACATCCACCAGTGGAGACAACCCTCAAAGGGAGAGGAATATGTTTACTGTAAATACCGGGGGTCGGAGATCTCTGCGGACCATGTGCACCACACTCCTCTGCCTCTCTCCTCTTTGCTGTAGAAATTTGAGAAGGACCCGTCCATCTGGGGCTCATTCTCTCCAACCACCTACCCTCAAGCATCGTTGGTGATAGGAGAGCATAGAGTGGACTTTTCCTGAGACTATTTATTAACTATCATTTAACACAAAATTTCCTCTATGGTTCTCTTCTTAAAAATATAATTCTAAAAAGAAATAAAGAAGGTAAGCCAATAGAGCAAGAAAGGGCTAATGAAGTAAGCAACTCTTTTCAGCTACTCAAAGACCACACCGTTTTTATAGGCCATCAGAAATAATCACCTGCTTTAAAACAAAGAGAAGGGGCATTTTTGTATTAACTCTCACACTTCAGTGCCCAATTTCCCATGCGAGTTATCATTCCACATAGATCTTGGAGAATTGTTCATGTCACTAAAATTTGTATTAAATTAGGACAAGTTCAATGCGTTTGACCAGCTGCCTCCTCTTGGGTCCCCAGGGTGTCATTAGCACCTCCTTGCCCTGAGTGCTGAGAGGCTAAATTAGAGGCAGCAACACAGCCAATAGCAATTTATTTATTTGGCCCCAGAACAGCTAATTTGTCTTCATACTCTAGCAGCTACTACTCGGGCCACTATTATCCTGTCTGGTTGTGGTCAGTATTGGCATTTGGCAAGCAAACATTTTTAAAACATGATTTACAACAAGTAGATGACTGGGAAAGATAAATTCCAGTAAGTGCTGAAGATAAAATTTGATAATAAGTCTTTGGGAAGCCAAGCAAGCAGAGTAGTGCATGTCACATGTTCAAAACTTTTCTTAAGGGCATGTGGTATTAATACATTATATCTAAATAATATATTAGGAAATAATTGCTTGTTTTATAACAAAAAATTATTTTGGCATAGGCTTCCACTGATAGATGAATTGACAATTCTGATTAATTTAATAACAAATGAACTTGTGAAAGTTTAAGAAAATTAATTAACGGCAGAAGCATTTTAGGTGATGAATAACATGAAATGTCATGTGTCTAAAGATATTTTGAAGAAGTCACAAACTGTAATCAGAATTACTCTCCCCACTAGCCCTGACCTATTGTATTTTGCCATGTACACTTTGCTCCCATAATGTGAACCCAAGGTTTGTACAATGAAAACTATAAAATGTTTATGAAAGAAATTGAAGCAGAGTGAGTAAATGGAAAGATATCCTGTATTTGTGAATTAAAATAACTACTAATAATATTGTTAAAATGTCCATACTACCCAAAGCAATAAATAGATTCAATACAATCCCTGTCAAAATTCCTACAGAATTTATCACAGAAATAGATAAAAATTCTAAATTTTGTATGGAATCACACACACACACACACACACACACAAAAGCAAATAGCCAAAGCAATACTGAGAAAGAAAAAGGTGGAGGCATCACATTTCTCAATTTAAAATTATACTATGAATCTATAGTAATCAAACAGTATGACACTGGTGTTAACAAAAACTTAGACCAATGCAACAGAATAGAAACCCCAGAAGTAAGTCCAAATATATATGGTCAACTAATTTTTGAACAAGAAGACACAATGGAGTTAGTCCCTTTAGTAAATAGTGCTGGGGAAGCTGGATTTCTCCAAGCAAAAGATTGAAAGTGGATGCTTATCTGGTACCACGACCCTCAAGTCAACTTGAAGTAGATGGAAGACCAAAATATAGGATGTGAAACCATGAAACTCCCAATGGAGAATGTAGGGGAAAGTTCTTTGACATTGGTCTTGGCAATGATTCTTTGGATACCACAGCAAAATCACAGGCTACAGAAGCAAAAATAAATAAACAGGACTGCCTCAATCTAAAAAGTTTCAGCACAGCAAAAGAAACAATTATCAAAATGAAAAGGCAACCCATGAACTGAGTAAAAATGTTTGCAAGCTACATATCCCATGAAGGGTTAATATCCAAAATTTATAAAGAACTCTCACAATTCAATAGCAGTAAAATCAAATAACCCAATTAAAAAATAGGCAAATAGAAAAGCCTGAACAGGCATTTCTCCAAAGGAGACATAAAAGTGCCCAACAGGGCTGTGGCATGTGCTCAACATCACTGATCATCAGGGAAATGCAAATTAAAAACGCTAAGAGAAGGCAGCAGCTGTGGCTCAAAGGAGTAGAGCTCTGGCTCAATATGCCGGAGGGATTGGTGGTTTAAAAAAAAAAAAAAAAAAATACTAAGATACCACCTGTCACCCATTGTGGTGGCGATTATCAAAGACACAAGAGATAACAAATGTTGGCCAGCATGTGGGAAAAAGGGAACCATATCACACTGAGCGTGAAGATGTAGATTGGTGCAGCCTTAACCAGTTTGATGTAAGCATTCCAAATTGTACATAAAATCAGTACTTTGTACCCCCCCCCCAAAAAAAAAAAGAAATCAAAATAGATTTCCACATGACCCAGCAGGTTCTCTTTTTCTGGGTATATACATCTAAAGGGGATAAAATCATCACTTTCCAAAGATATCTGCATTCCCATGTTCATTCCAGCATTATTCACAATAGTCAAGATATGGAAACAGCCTAAGCATTTATCAACGGACAAATAGATAAAGAAAATATGATACACACACACACATGCACACACATATGCAATGGAACATTATTCAGCCTTAAAAAATATCCTGCCACAACATGGGTGGACTTAGAGGACATTCTTCTACGTGAAATAAGATAGAGAAAAAAAAATGTTTCATGATCTCACTTAGGTGAGAAATCAGAGAAAAACAGAGGTAGCAACGGGGAAGGAACTTCTGGGGAAATGTAGATTAAAGGACACAAAATAGCAGTTATGTAGAACGAACAAATAGAAAGACCTAGTGTACAACATGCCAACTGGTGTTAACAATGTTGATTAGATTGGGTGTTTTGTTGATTTTAGCTGTTCCAGCCCAAAAAAAAAAAACAAACAACAACAACAAAAAGTAACTGTGGGATGACAGATATGTTAATTTACTCCACTATAGTAACTATCTAAATATTTCTATGCATCCCATAACATGTTGTAAACCACAAATGTTCACAATAAAATATATTGTAAAGAATAATAAATAAACCAATAAGGGCATGTAAATTGTTCCCTGAAACCAAATGAGTCAAACCTGAGGAGGGGGTAGTGGAAATCCAATTTATAGCTGACCAGTCAGAAATATAGATGATGACTTACTACAAGAGATAAGTGTCAAAAGTTGGGGCAGTCCCATGAGACTGAATCCTCAACCCGTGAGGTTGAAGCTACTTCCAGGTAGATGGTGGCAGAACTGAATTGATTTAGGGTCCTAGCTGGTGCAGGCTGTAGGTCTGATGCTTGCCTGGTGTGTAGGGGAAACCCCACACGCATTTGGTCACCGAAGCATTCTGTCTCGTGAGAGTACAGCAAAAAGAGAAGAACAAAAATATCAGGCGTTATGTTTTTTCTACACAGTACCTTACACACGAGTCTGCTGTGTGGTTGGCTACTGGCTGGCTGGGGTGACAGGCCAAGGGTGTCCACTCTGCAGTGGCTGAGTACCAAGAGAACGCAGAATCATGCCAAGTCTTTTGATGGACGCCGTCACTTTTACAGCATTCTACTGGCAAAATAAACCTCCAGCCCAGCCCAGATTCAAGGTTAGAGGAAATAGATTCCACTTCTTAATGGAAAGAACTACAAAATCACATGGCCAAGGGCTCTGGAAGGAGAAATAAAGAATTGGGAATATATTCATATACACAAAGATATATATATATATATATATGAATAGATTCACATATGTGCTACATACACATATACACATATATGACATGCATCATGTGTATTTATAGTGCAATACCATATATTCTTAAAAATATCTTAATAATTGTTTAATATGTAAGAAAACATATTAAACATAGGTAAGTATATAACATCATGTTACTCCTCTTTTATGAATGATTCTTGCAATGCAGTTCTCAGAAACCCTTTCCCTGATGCTCTGATACTAACCTAAAACCCTTTCAGACAAGATCTGGCATGTTTGAGGTTGTATGGTCAGAGGCTAAACTAAAACCCATCTAAGTAGCCTCTGTTGTGTTATCATATAATACTATTATACAAAATCATCTGTTTTCTTGTTTTCAGATAGGTTTCAGTTCCTTACTAGAATAAGGGCCTTCTCTTCTTATTCACTGTGAAATCCTCAGCCCCTGAAACAGTGCCTGTCACACAGCAGGTATGGAGGGGAACAAAGCCATGTACAAATGCACGTCTGTGGGGACTTTTCTCTTCCCCGTGACTGACGCCAGGCAGTAAGCCAGTGTTCCAAGACTAAAGCATTTGCAGAAACAGAGCAGAGCTTTGGGCTCCTATCACACTCGTCCTAACACTCTCGGTGTGCAGATCCTGGCCCTTGCTGTCCATTCTCCCTGGCATTGTGCTGGGTCTGGAGGTCCTTTGTTGCATTTTTCATTATTTAGAAACAGTATGTGTTTCTTGAATTGCACCTGTAACCAAAATTCATATGTTGAAGTCCTAAACCCTAGTACCTTAGAATAGAGTCTTTGAAGTGGTAATCACGTCAACATGAGGTCATTAGAGCTGGCCCTAATGTAATACGACTGATGTCTTTATTAAGTGGGAAATGGGGACGCAGAAACTCACAGTGGGAAGACCCTGTGAGCACACTAGGGGAAGAGGCTGGCTGTCTGAAGCTCCAAAGAAAGGCCTTAGAATAGCAGTTCTCAATCTGCAGGTCATGACCTACAGGAAGTGTATTAAAGGGCTGCAGTATTAGGAAGGCTGAGAACCATGCCTTAGAAGAAACCAACCCTTCCAACACTGTGATCTTGGATTTTAATTCTGCAGGTTAATGGCGCCCTTCTCTAATACTTTATTATGACAGCCATAGCTACTAATATGCCCTCAGAACAACACACAAATACGAGGCTCGGATTGGGGGTGATGCCTCTCTCTTGAGGTGCTCTTTGTTACATGTCCAGATCACTGGCACAGACACACCTCTATGTAATAACTAGGAGAGATCTTATTTTTTTTTCTCTCCTTGTAAGTTACTATAAATAATAAATCTAGCTGTTACCAGCATCATGTATTTTGTGGGCCTTGTAATCTTGCATCTTATATAACAAGATGCTCCACAGATGCTAATTGACGGACAGACACACACACAAAAAGACAGTATGTAAAGCAAGAAAATAGATGAGGCTATTCTGACATGAATTGATAAAGACAATGGATAGAAAATCTGTCAGCCCTACCTAAAGGAACATTTTACTTACTTACTTGAGTCTTGATTTGCTCTATCCTGCAAAAAGACATCTTTGATTTATAAACTTACTGAAACCTGAACTGAAGCAGAAGAGTAACATCTCTGTGTGAATTTTAAAAATCTGCTTCATCAGATAAAGTTGAAGAAACTCAAACCACACATTTATTAGAAAATGATATATAATCCTAATAGCTAATATAATGGTGCTGCAATAAATTAGCATTGTTCAGAAAAGTACAAATCAGATAAAATGTTTCGCATAAGATTAGTCAGTGAGCTAAGAGAAAGTATTGAATCAAAAAATACATTCAAGGATACAAAATTATTTACAAAATTCCTCCTAGATGGGAGGAATAAATTCTAGTACTCTATACCACCACAGGGTGACTATAGTTAACAATACTGTATGATGTAGTTTCAGATAGCTAGGAAAAAGATATTGAATACTTATAACACAAAGAAATGATAAATGTTTGAGAAGATGGATATGCTAATTACTCTGATCTCATTACTATATATTACATGTATCAAAATATCACTATGTTGCACAGAATATGAGTGATCACTATGTGTGAATTTAAAAAATTACACACACACAACCCCCCACAGCCCCCCCCAGTGAAACTTAATTTGCAACAAAGATACACATTTTAAAGTAGAACAAATTATTAGCTATGAGTTTAAGTAGAAATAATAATAAGACATTACATATTACAGAAAAAAACATAAAAAAGACAGAACGAAGTGCTATCATCCTATCATGGGGATTCCCCAAAAATAAACTCCAAAAAGAAAAAGTTGCACAGAAACATTTTATGAAGCAGCATTCTCAAGAGCATCTGCAAGGGGGTATAGGAAGCAGATCTAGGCAAGGAAGAGAAATAAAATTGAGATTAAGCTACAGCAAAGTCCCTAACTGGTCCCATGGGGAGTTATGGTACTAGGATGGGCCCTAGAGCTATTATGCATTGAGAGAGAAGTTAATTTTGATCCTCGAGGCTAGTCATTGAACATCGGCTTCCGCTGTAAGAGGCAGCTTCTAGCTGAGGGCAAGTCTTCAGGAGGGACTCAGCCCTGCACCTTCAGCAGACGTCCAGCTTGGCTCGGACAGGGCAGTCCGCGCATGCTGTTCACCACCCGCTATGGTCGCTCTGGCACTGTCCTTACCACTTGCCTCGTGAACTAGCTGACCTTACCAGGGACTGTCTCCTCCATGTTTCAAATTTGTCTGTTTTCCTGAGGAAAGTTATGAAGGATAGAGGAGTAAAGTTCAGAACCCGCTGCTGGTTGCTCTGACTCCTCATTCTGATCATTCTTTTACTTTTTTGCTGATTTCTTCCCACAAGAAGCTCAAAGGGCTTGGTGGCAGTTATTACTTAAAATTTAATGGGACTCATATTTGTCAACTAGTAGGAAAGTCACAGTGTATCAAAATATCACTTGTATCCTGTGAATATGAGTATCACTCTGTGTCAATTTTATTCTGCAAAACCTAGAGATATGTGGCTGAGACATACAAATTCCCCGAGTAGGTCAGGAGGAGCAGTGACAAGCAAGGCCAATCCGAGTTCCACCTTTGTTCTCAGATACGTGCTCTGCCTACTGGAGACGTTGTACCAACTGTCATTGATTTAGGCTGTAAATTGTATTAAAGAGTATGAAATCCTCTTATCATCCTATAATCCTTTGCATCTTCAAAACTCTATTCCAGACCCCCCATTTTAAACAGTACAATATGTAATGGAATGAGTGGATATGTCTTCTGTTGTGTGTCCTTTGTTACAAATTTCATCTCTCGGTTCAGAGTAAAATTAAGCAGGATTGGATCCTCTGTCCATAGATCAAATCCTCTAGGGGCTCTCAGAAGAATGCTGGCTCAAGCTTCCTGGGCAGGGAAGACTAATCAGTACCTGGAATATAAATCAGTTCCATTCAGTGTCAATTGCTGTCCTTTCTAGGGCAGAAGAGATACATTGTAATCAACTTGCCACAAATGTCAGTTTGGTCTTCTCAACATTGATCTTCAATCCTGGGCAATTAGACATTGAGAAAAGCATTAGCCAGCTCATCAGCACTGGTCTGTCCAGTAAACACTCATGCTGTCAGGGCCATGTGCTGTCTATTTCTCCACCATGGTGATTCATCTGTTCCTGCGCCAGCCAAGCCACCACTGGAGTGGATGACAATGGAGTTGCCTCACATTTGTGGCCAAATCCTTCTGTCTATGTTGATACCTAACCTGTGATTAATATTCTCTAGTGGACATTAAACCTTTGAACCTAAGGCTTTACTCTTTAGATCCAGTTACACAAATCAATGAATGTGCCTTCGTAAGGCATCTTTGCCCTTGACATACCAATCTTGATCCTTCAAGGTCATGAACATCCAGACAAGCATTCCTCATTGCTCTTGAGTCAATCTACGCTCTAACTTTAGGTGCTTCTTTTTCCATGCAAATGTATCATCAGGTTCTCCCTGTAAAGAATGCTTTCCCAGAGCGGTGCCTTTGGCTCAAAGGAGTAGGGCACTGGCCCCATATGCTGGAGGTGATGGGTTCAAATCCAGCCCCCCGCAAAAAAATGCAAAAAAAAAAAGAAAGAAAGAAAGAAAAGAAAGAAAGAAAGGAAAAATATTTTCCCTCATTGCTGTTTTTCAGAACCATATCAGATGGGGCTACAAATTTGTTTTGTACCAAATTACAGCACAAACCTGTCCACAAAAATATTAGGCCTTTTCCCTCCCCCAGTTAGACAGTCATAGGAGACACTTCCAGCAGCTACAGGTGTGTGTGAGCTGACAGGGAGGCACATGTGACATAGTGACAGATGACAGGGAGACTGGTACTGCCCATGTGCCTTGTTGCACAAATTGCAGATGGTCCAGGATGTATTGCTTTGCCCTACCATGAATTACTGCAGGACCTGAGTAATCTTACCGCTTGATGGGTCTGATGGAACTCAACTCATTATGGGCACCTCCGAACTTACGTTCACTGTATGCCATATGATCAGTCACTACCAAGACCCAGTAGCAAACCAGAAGCTTGGAAGGGTGCATGATTCTCTATTGAGAAATGCAGGGACTGACTTCCCTCATCGTGGATCTACATGGTAATCTTCCTGTTGGGGCTTAATACAAATGAAACAATAATGCCGTTTTCAAATTACAAATATGTCTAAAACCACAAGGTCTGCAGATTATAAGGCCCTAGTGGAAATTATAACCTGGACCTTCTGAGAGTCCCTTTTCTGGGCCGTAGCTTTTTGCAAGCTTTCAACGCTCTAGAATCTGACGCCATCTCCTCATATCCTTGCCAGGAGGCTACACCCTATATCATGGGAGTGTTCTCTTTTACCAGTGAACTCTCCCTTATTCAACTTTATACTCTGCTGTTCCACACGGACCAGCCTCTCAGCATCCAGTCCTATACATATTTTCCTAGCTGTTATGTATTGGCTAAGTCTTGTGGTAGAACCATTCAAGACAGAGTTACACCTTTCTTTAGCATGTCTCACACTTGCTTTACTGGATTATACTGTGACTTATACCCTTTGTTATTTATCGGATGGCTGGAAGGAATGTGGAACTAGATACGGGGGGGGGGGGGGGGGGGAAAATTTTTTATTAAAAACCGTAGGCCCATGCAACATATAAAAAAAATGCTATAGGAGG
>CAUYPK010135009.1:0-16349 GCA_963574355.1 Loris lydekkerianus
AGAAAGGAAAGGAAAAAAAAAAAAAAAAAAAAAACCCGGGTGTAATTTTTCCGGTTAAAAAAACAAACCTGCAAATTTTAATTTTAAGAAAAAATGTTTGGGGGTGGGGGGAAGCTTATAAAAAACATAAAAAAATAAAACGCAAGGAAAAAAAAAAAAAAAAAAAAAACGCTGCTGTAATATTGCAGGTTAAAATTCCTCAGCTGCAAATTTTACTTTGAAGAAAAACTGAGTGGGGGAGGGAGGAAGCTTATACATTCCCTTAGAACTTATCAGGCACTTTATTTCCTGATAGGTCCATAAGTAAGCAGAAACTCAGAACGCACACCCCAAACAGGCAGACCAAATGATCTCTCAAGGACTTCTCTCAAGCCTGTTCCAGCTTAGCCATTCATTCCCAAAACATGCGGGCATTGGCTAAAGGAGAGTAGCTTCACCTGCACCACTGGAGCATGTCTTTCTCCTCTGGTTTGCTCAGAGCACACAAATGGCTGTGAAAGAAGACAGAAGACAGACAAAGAACACTGCTTCGTGGGCTGTAGGTGCAATTTATGATTCAGCTGATCACAGAAGGGGGGGGTTTGCAAGAAAAGCTTAGTGAACTACCAGAAAGGGGAAGGAAGTTAATATATGGAGTACCCACTGTGTGCCAGGCCATTTCCATATTATAATTATCATATATTTGTTGAGAACTTTTTTTTTTTTTTTTTGCAGTTTTTGGCCTGGGCTGGGTTTGAACCTGCCACCTCCAGCATATGGGGCCTGCGCCCTACTCCTCTGAGCCACAGGTGCCACCTGTGTTGAGAACTTTTTTAATTTGAAAAATAGTACCTTTAATGCAAGGACTCTCATAGCAGACTGCCTGGATTTGAACCAAAACAGAGGTTGTCAAACAAGGTTACAGTAAGAATAAAATAAAATCATGTACTGTTTAGGACAGCGGGTGGCACACAGCATGCAGTGACACATACCTGTTTACTCTTACACTAAATGTGAAAAATGAAGCAGAGAGAGGCAAGATGATTTGCCAAAGGACACCCTGAAACACAGAAAGTCGGGGAGCTTCCTGTCATTCATTTTTCATAGTAAGCATGTGGTAGAGATGATATAGGCCCACAATCCTCCTTTATTGGTGCAAGCTTGGACACCCAAGAGGGGTCAGGTTAACTGACTGACGTCACACGTTGGCAATAGGAGACTTGAGGTTCGAACCCACATTTGCTGGCTATAAAGCCCCTGCTTATTGCACTGGGCTCAGTGGTTCTCAACCTTCCAGCAAGCATCAGAATTAAGACCTGTCTTGTTAAAACACGGATTCTACCCATACCCCAGAGTTTCTGACTTGGTAGCTCTGATGAGGGGGCTGAGACTGTGGACTGCTAATGGGTGCCCCCAGCCATGTTGGTGCTGCTGATCTGGAGGCCATGCTTGGAGAAGCAGGGCTGGACAACTGCGCACCTGCACACACAACAGGTGAGAGAAGCAGGGGCAGGGGCCCAAAGACTGAAGGTCAGTGAGGTTTCCCCACTCTACAAAGTCTGGTTCCCTCCCAAAGCCACACGCCGTGTATGTACACAGCTCTCCTAGGTGACAAAGGGCAGCTCCTGTTGTGGCATGTAGTGTTGTGTTGTGGTCCTCACACTGTGTTAATTTTACATCTTGAAATGGGTCAGATGTATGATGGCAAACTAGTACCGCCTCTTTGGAAAGACATACTGAGAATCCTCAGAGAGCTAAAAGTCGACCTCCCATTTAACTACACAATCCCATTACTAGGTATCTACCCAGAAGAAAAAAATCATTTTACCAGAAGGACATTTGCAGTAGGCTATTTATAGCAGCTCAATTCACAATCACCAGAATCCAGAAGCAACCCAAGTGCCCATCAACCCATGGAATTAATAAACTGTGTTATATCTATACCATAGAACACTATTCAACCATAAAGAAAGATGGAGACTTTAGATCTTTTTTATTTACCTGCGTGGAGTTGGAAAACATTCTTCTATGTATCACAAGAAGGGAAAAGCAAGCATCCCATGTACTCGGTAGGAACATGAAACTAGTAGCTGGACCACCCACTTCCTGGTGCCTCTCAAGGGAAGGCCCGCCCCAGGTCAGCCGGAGGTCTCTCCCTGGCCAATGGGAAATCCAGGCCAGGTGGCCACTCATGGCCCTGGCAGCCCAAGCCCTCTGCCAGATCTGATTTGATCTTTGTCACACACTCAGATTAAGCAGGTATCATTATCTCCATTCAATGAGATTTGATTTTAGGCACATACAGCTAAAAAAGAGCAGTAAGGTACTAAGCCACTGGCCTCCTGCCAAGTGTTCTGTCTTCCTGTCCTGGAAAGTACTGCCTACTGATGGAGACTGACTTTAGCTCCAACTGTGTCTTCCCAGGGACTGTCATAGCTCAAGAAGGTGTTCCTTGCCCTACCAGGGTTTGGGGAAGGTAATTTCTGGTAGGAGGAACTCTCAGGGCCAGTTATCTACCATAATTTCAAGGGCTTGAGAAGTCCGCTGCTTACAAAATGCTTCCAGCATTTTTTTAGCCCTTTTCTGTAACCTAAAGGCTTTGATGTTCAACTACAATATGGTTGTCTGAATAGGATGGACGCATGTGGAGGGTTAATCTCTCTTTGGTACAACTTGTTCATAGACAATTGTCCTGATTCCATATATTCTTAAAAGTTGTTTAGACATCTAAACCAACAAATAGTTAGCATCCAGAACATTGAAGGAGCTCCTATAAATGCATAAGAAAAAGAGAAACCACCAAGTTTAAAAAATAGAAAAAATCATCAGTAGGATTTCACAGAGGTTCACACAAGAATGCCCAGTACTCATGTGAAAATATTCTCAGCTTCATCATTCACCCCAAGAATGCCCAGTACTCATGTGAAAATATTCTCAGCTTCATCATTCATCAAGGAAACTCAATACGAAACAAGCATGGAGTACTATTTCACACCCTTCTAACTGGCAAGCATTAAAAAGTCCAGCAGGCCTCACGACTTGTACCTGTGATTCCAGCCAGGGCACTGCAGCAGTACTGAGTAAAAACTCAGGGTCTCACACTGCTGTGAGCCGTGAATTAGCACAGATGTATGAAGATCAACTAGGCAACGTCTTTTAAAATTAAAGAGGAATAGCTTGGACACAGTGACTGTCCTTCTAGGTACTTAACCTGTGGTTATAGGATGTGTTCCGAAAGTAAATTTCAGTCATATTCTTTCTGGACATACATATGAATGAAAGGATTCATTCAGTCAAGACATATTTATTCAAGTCTGCTATGTTAAGACAGTGTCAGCATGAAAAGATACCAGGAGTCCCTAAAAGGTATGTTTCTTGTCCCCTGCGCCTTCCTTGTGGAAAAAAAAAAAAAAATGTGAGAAAGAAAGTGCAGAACTTCTGGCTGGCCCTCCCACTGTGGGTGTTTCCTATAACTCATTGAACTTCCCCTCCTAGGACTAACCATATTTAAAACTAAACATATTTAAGATGTGATCATATGGCTGAAGATGTACTAGAGTAATATCAACAAAAATAATAACTAGCTTTTGTGAGCCTCTCACACCTGCAGTATGAGATCCCTGATTCTTTACCCAACACTGTTGGGGTGCCCTGGCTGGGATTATTTAATCAGGAACTCATTTAATCATCACAGGAACGTCATGACTAGAAATTATCATCCATTTTTCAGATAATATATTATTCAGTTTTAGAAACAGATTACCTTGGCCAAGATCACACAGCTTGTTAGTAGCAGATTCAAATCATACAGGGCCTGACATCAAAGCTTGTGATCCTCAATGCTCAAAGTGCTGCTGACATCATCAAGAAATTCAGGGTAAATTTAAAAAGCTAACATAACTGGGATGCAGATTTCCTTACTGCATAATATCGATTAATCTTACCTTTCCCCTCCATGAGCATGGAAACTGGAAAGTGTCTGTGGTCAAGGGCAGCCCAGAGCCAGCCACTCTACCGTGCATGACTCCTGCAAGTCACTCTGGGCCTCTTGCTTCACCTTCCTCATGGACAAAATGGGGGAGGCAAATCACATCCCCCCCCCCCGTCCTACTTCCAGGGATATTGTCAATTTCTAAACAAAATCATACACACATTGTCAAAGTATTCTAAAAGGCAGAAAGTGGCTCGGCGCCTGTGGCTCAAGTGACTAAGGCGCCAACCACATACACAGCCTGGGCCGCCAAACAACAATGAGTGCTGCAACCAAAAAATAGCCAGGCATTGTGGCGGGGCCTGTAGTCCCAGCTACTTGGGAGGCTGAGGCATGAAGATCACTTGAGCCCAAGAGTTTGAGGTTGCTGTGAGCTGTGATGTCACAGCACTCTACCCAGGGGGACAGCTTGAGACTCTGTCTCCAAAAAAAAAAAATTAAATAAATAAATAAATTTAAAAAAGGCAGAAAGTACTGCACAGTGTCAGACACTGTGAGGGCTTCACCCCCAGGGCGTGGGGGAAAGAAAAATAGCAGAAGAGTGGACAGGGCAGCGAACACCCCCCAAAGGGAAGGTGGGGGACAGCCTAGGATGACCCGTGAAGGGAAGGCGGGGGACAGCCTGGGATGACCCGTGAAGGGAAGGCGGGGGACAGCCTGGGATGATCCGTGAAGGGAAGGCGGGGGACAGCGATGAGCCTGGGCAGCTGTGGCTGAACACCAGCACCAGAATGGGAGCAGAGACGGCTGTGTGTGCAGTATAGCCCTAGTTTTAAAAATTGTAAAACCAGAAAACTTACTCTAACCCAAGTTAGTAAGATGACAATATCCTCACACAACACTTGGAATAACACTGTGCCCAGGGTTACCCCTCAGGGAACACTTGTTGCGATCATCAACCTCACTCAAGCTAAAGAAGAGGGGTAGTCAGCCTTTAGGCCTAGTCAGCAACAGTTCCTGATGACAGTAAGGAAGTAATGTTATTGGTTCATTGTCTAAGAAAAGGAGAAAGACGTACTTTGAAAGCTGGCAAGAGAATAGTAAGGAGCTGCAGAGCCCCCTCACCATCTCTGTGGGGAAGCTTGTTTATAATGCAATAAATAAAAATGTGAATGGTAATTTGGCCTGAGTCAAATTTATTCTTGTACTGCTTCTTATGTGCTAACACTCACTAACTGTGAATTCATTTAATTCATTAATTTACTTAATCCTCAAAGCAGCCTGTGGGAGTGGAGGGAGTCTGTCTTCCTCCCAGAAAGGACGGGGTGCAGTCCAGCTCCTCCCTGCGTCAGGCCGGCCATTTTAGAAACCAAGGCCTGTCAGCCTCTCAGAGGAAGGATCCTCGAAAGAGAGGGACAGAAAGGACCAGTCAGAAGACACGCAGAGCAAGCGCTGTGGACGAAGTACCAAGCCCCACACTCAGCCCACGGAGCTGCAGAGATGAAGCCAGTGAGAAGGCAGGATTGCTGCCGCCAGATGGGCAGTGATGAGTACCCACAGGACGTGAAACACTGACCAGGACGTCACAGGTGGCAGGAGCCCCAGGAAAGGCCTCAGCCAGGAGACATTTGTCTGGTCTTGGCAGATGGTGGGAGGGGCCAGGCTGAGAGATAAGCACCTGGTCCCTGGAGGCAGAAGCCTTGAACCAGCAAATCCTGTCACTTCCCAGCTTGGAGAAGGGGAATGAGGCCTGAACCCCCTGACCCTGCCCAGACCACAGCCCCGGACCAGCTCCAGCACACTGGGCGCCTCACTGCACTCACTCCCAGGGGCCTCGACGTGCGCAGCGGGTCCACCGGCCACAGGGGCCGGCTTGTTAGGCCTGTTTCCTCTCCTGGCAGACGGTTTGATCCTTCCAAGGGCACACAGCCCCCTGGATGGGGACGAGGCCTGTAGGTGCTCTGTCCTCCTCCCGAGAAGGAGTTCCAGGAGCGGGGCCTGCCCAGCCCTGGCCTGGACCTGGCTGACCGGACTGTGGAGCGAATGAATGGAGCGCCTCGGTGATGAGACAGGTGTGCGTTACGGCCCTGGACGGAATGTGTCTGGGAAATAGTCGCGTGTAGCCCTTATGAGACAAACACTGACAGGGTGGGAAGGAGGCGCTTGGATGGGAACGACCTGGGGGACAGCCCTGGGGTCGGATTCCTTCCCCCACAGGTGCTGCACTGCGGGCACAGGGCCAGGAATGGGGGGAGGGGACGCAAACCCGACTAAGACAGTCGCCGCGCCTCCCTGGATGCCCTACGTTCAGACCCAAACACACGAACCGGGACCAGGGTCAAGGGACGGTGCTGGGAGCAGCCCCTGAGCTCCGCCGAGAGGTTCGGGAAGAGCTCGGGAACTGGTGGCCGAGGGTCGGAATAGGGGGTCGCGCCGGGCACCCAGGCCGCGCCGCCCGCCTACGAGTCCCCGACCCGAGAACGCCACCCAAAAGGCCGTCCCCAGCCGGGTGACAGGCGCGGGCCGCGGGGCGACAGGTGCCGGGGCCGCGCCACACTCACCCCGCGCCGCCTTCCGAGCCCAGCGCGCCCTCCACAGCCGCCGGGTCGTCTTCCAGGGCCGCAGCGCAGAAAGCAGCCTCCGGCTCCGCTCGCCGCCCTTCTCCGCCGAGCTCATTCGTGCGCCGCGCGCTCCCCGCCGTGCCGCCGCCGGAGGGTCACCGCGCGCTGCCGCCGCCTCCGCGACCCGTCTGCCGGGCGCCGGGTGGCCCGGGCGGGGCGGGGCCTCGGGGCGGGGCCTCTGAGCGGGGCGGGGCCGTGGGGACAGGGCGGGGCCGCGGGCTGCAGGTGCTCGGGGCCTACTCGGCACACGCCGGGCGGCCGCGGAGTCTGAGTATAGTAGGCGTCCTTAGTCACCACTGTGAGCCGGAGGACGTGCGCCCATTTTGCCTCCGAGTCACAGCGCTAAATCCGAGCTCCGAGCTGCGAAGTGACCTCCCCAGAGACCACACAGCCCTCGGCGATGGCTCCCAGGCTTCGCTACTGCCTCGGAATGAATCAGCATTGAGCTAGAAATATCTTTGCAGCCTGGCAGATGTTCCTGTTGTCCTTATACAACTGGTTATATGACCTTGGGAGACCCTCGTTAAGTCCAGGCACTTTTACGTACACGCGGTTAAAGCTCAGAGCAGCCCTGTGGTGTAGGAGGCGACTACCCATGGTCCAGATAAGGAAACTGAACCCGGAGAACTGAAGCCCCTCCACGCCACCCCACACCACTGCTGCTCTGCACTTGGCTTGCAATTGGGAGGACCTAAGAAGGATATAAAAATCAAGACCCCTTAGCACTGTTTGGCTGCAGGAATACCTTGTGTTGATGGGGTGCGTTTATGGCAGATTTTACACATGTATCTTATTTAACCCTCCCGAGAATATTAACCGGGAGAAACAATATCCAAGCTTAACAGTTTGGGAAACTGAGCGTCAGAGAGGCAGGTCCCATACCTAACACTTCAGTACAGATTGAATGTTAGGGCAAATTATAAAGTTGCCATTTTTATAGGCCTGAACAATTGAATATGAGACAGAGCTTCACCATGTGACCAAAACTAAACCCACTAGCAGAGACAGGTGAAACTGAATGCTCCCTTGCTGGGGAGGACACTTCACCTCTGAGCACTCTGGCCCAAAGTGCACAACTTGAGTCTAAGGAGGAAACTTCACATAAACCCAAAATGGGTGGCAGATTATTAAGAGATGGAGGGAGTGCTCGTTTTTTTCAAAAGGGTGTCATAAAAGAAAAAGGAAAGCGGTAGAGATGGTTTAGATTAGAGGCTGTTACAGAGATACTTCAACCTGACCATACACACTGCACCTGGCTTGGGAGGTTTTTGTAAAAAAGACTCTCAAGCTTGGAGGCTGAGTTGGGAGGATCACTTGAGGTCTGGAGCACAACACCAGCCTGAGCAAAATTGAGAACTCATCTCTAAACAAAAAAAAAAAAAAAGAAAGAAAATAGGCTGGGCATGGTGTTCCACAGCTGTAATCCCAGTTTCTTCAGAGACTGAGGCAGGAGGATTACTTGAGCCCAGAAGCTTGAGGTTGCTGTGAGCTGTGATTATGCCACTGCAGTTCAGCCAGAGCAACAGAGCAAGACTCTGTCTCAAAAAAAGAAAAATAGAAAGAAAAGAAAGAATAAGGAAAAGAAAGACTTTAAAGTTTCATTAAAAAAAAATTTTATATATATATATATATATATATATATGGGTGGAGATTGGATAGGAGTATTTATCAAGAATAAATTTAATGACATTGATAACTATACTGTGGTTATGTAAGAAAATACTCCCATTTTTAGAAAAGATACCCTTGAGGTATTTAGGAATAAAGGGCCATGATGCATTTCACTGACCTTCAAGTGACTGAGAGAAGAGGAAGGGTGTGTGTACATACAAAGAGAAGAGGGAGGAATCACTCTCCTCAATACTAAGGCCTGCTATAAACCTACAGTTTCCAAAACAGTGTGGCAGAGGGATGGACATAGACGCACAAATAAATACATCTGATTGTCACAAAGATTTAAAGCAACTCAGTGGAAGAAAGACATCTTTTTCAGCAAGTGAGCTGGAGCAATCCGACATCCATAAGCAAAAGGAAAAAATGAACTTTGACTTAAACCTCACACTGTCTATAAACATCAAGTCAAAATGGATTGCAGACTTATGTGTAATGTGTGAAACTATACAACCTTTGTAAGGCTATGGGGAAAAAAATTTCTAGGATGAGTGCTATACAAAGAGCTCGTAGGCTTGTTACCAAAAGCATAATCTGTAAGATAAAAAAATTAATAAATTGGACCTTATCAAAATTATTTTTGCTCTGCAAAAGACCCTGTTAAGAAGATGAGAAGACCACAGGCTGAGAAAAATATGTGCAGGCCACATATCCAACAAAGGAGCAGGGTTTGGGTCCTGTAAAGAATTCTGAACGCTCAACATTGAAAAATAAACACTCCAATTTTAAAATGGACAAAAGACATAAACAGATTATTTCATGGAAGAGGATGTGCAGATGGCAGATAAGCATATGAAAAGAAATTCAGTGTCATTAGCCACTAGGGAAATGCAAATTAAAACAATACCCATATCATGATAAGCCTAAAAAAATGACAAAAATGAAAAATAGTAACATCACCAAAAGTTGGTGAAAACCCAGAGGGACGGAAACTGGACCACCCCTGATTACAGGTAGGAAGACGAGATGGCACAGCCACTCTGGAAAAGAGTTTAGCAGTTTATTCTGGAACTAAACACACACCTACCATACAATCCAGCAAATTTTCACTCTTAGGTACTTATCCCAGAAAAATGAAAATGTGTTCACACAAAAGCCTACACATGCATGTTCACAGCAGTTTTACTTTGTAATAACCAAAAACCAGAAACAACCCTGATGTCATTTAATGGGTCGATCGTTGGACAAGCTGTGATACATCCATGTTGGGAACTACAACTAAGCAATAACAAGTAACCAACTACTGACACACGCAATACTCTAAATAAATCCCCAGGGAATTAGGAGCCAATCCCAAACAGCCAATCCCAGAATGTCACTTACTGTATGTTTCCATTTATATAACATTCTTGAAATGGCAAAGTTATAGAAATTAAGGACAGAATCGTGGCTTCCCGGCAGGAAGCTGACAGGCGAGACTGTATCAGGGCAACAGGAAAGACCCGTGGTGATGGAACTCTTGACATCTTGACTGTGTTGGTATCAACACACTCTTAATAGTTGTGATAATAGACCATACTTTGCATAAGGGGAAAACGGCTAACCAGGTATACTGGACATCTGTATTATTTCTTATACCTGCATTATTAACCTACAATTATCTCAAAATGAAATGTTTTAATTTTTTATTAAGTTCATAGTTACAATTCTGTGTGGTTCAATTCAATAAAATATGGTTGAGCCATGATTCAATGTGGGCTCATGATTTCATAGCTAAATTCGACTTCCCCACGGTCCTAGCTCACTCAAGGGAGCCCAGAATCACCTGCTAGGTCTCAGCAAGGAGGTATGGAGGTGCAGGCCTATCAGGAAGGGTTGAACTGCTCTCCTTGTTTAGAATAAAGCCCTTAGTGGTTTAGATAAGTAACACTCTAAAAGGAATTTGGGGACAGCCGTATTTTACTATTTCTCTAATTCAGAAGAATAAGCAGATGGACATATGAAATGAAGAAGGGGTGGCTCACGCCGGTAATCCCAGCACTCTGTAAGGCCAAGGTGGGTGGATCCCCTGAGCTCAGGAGTTCAAGACCAGCCTGAGCAAGAGCAAGACCCTAAAAATCTCTTCTAAAAATAGAAAACTAGCCTGGTGTTGCAACTGGTCCCATACTCAGGGGACAGAGGCAGGAGGATCACTTGAGCCCAGGATTTTGAGGTTGCTGTGAGCCATGATGCCACAGCATTCTACCCAGGGTGACAGAGTGAGACTCCATCAAAAAAAAAAAAAAAGAAAGGGAGGGAGGGAAGGAAGGAAGGAAGGAAGGAAGGAAGGAAGGAAGGAAGGAAGGAAGGAACTGGGAGAGACTGGAAAGAAGGAGATGTCCCACATCTGTCAGCAATAAGCTGAGTTTCCTTCTACACTGGTCTCTGTGGCATCCAGACTGAAAAAATGAACCCCTAGAGAAATGATCTAATCAGCAAAGCTAGTCAGGAATGGTGGCTCCATGTGACCTGCCAACACTCTAGACAAGGGTTGCCCTCTGCTCCTGGGACTTCTTACAAGGGCCTCGGGGTTCAAGCACCTGCTATCTAGTCCCGGTTACCCAAACAATCTGGGAGAGGTTGGTTATGTCCCTTCCCCTCCTGCTTACTATTTAACCACCATCATTACCTCATTCCCATGAATGGAAGGGCTTTAAGCACAAGACGTCCTAGGTGTCCCCTTCCAGAATCCTCCACCATCCTTTCTCTGTGTCCTGACTATAACTAACAGGTTCTTAGCCCAGCAGGCCTGGCTCAGAGACCCACCTTTCTTCCATTGTTCTGACACATCCAGTGGATTCAAGCAGCTCCTAGGAGGGGCCCCACACCCCCTGGTCAGGGAAAGACAAGAGGGATGTTCTTCAGCTGCCCTCAGTCTCAGCATCACGTAATTCAATGGCTTTCATCCAGCTGGAGCTGGCAGACCAGCAGCCTCTGGTCCCCCAGCACAGCCCTGCTCTGGGCCTTTGCCAGAGTCCCTCAAGGCCCTGGGAAAGAATGTGGCCTGAGAGGTCCCACCGAGTGGAAACACCCAGATGCCCCAGGACACATTCATGAGCATTAACAAGATGGAATTTCATTGAAAATATCAAAAATGGAAAACAAATAAGTAAGTCTAGCTCAGTGGGCAAAGAGAAAAAAAGAAGAAAAAAACACTGAATTCCATTCATGTCATTGTGTTTACAAAGCTAGATCCAGAAATATGAACATGACACTCCTCAAAGTCGATGGGATACAGCATTGTGTGTGTGTGTGGACAGTAGCTAATATTAGTAGAAAGAACCTAGATTTTGCAGTTACGGCTCTGCAACCAACTGACTGCATGACCTTAGCCAACTGCTTCCCTTCTCTAAGCCTCAGTTTCTTCATCTGTCAAATGAAAATAATAAATAGGATCAGCCTCGCAGTTACAAGTTTCACTATTATATGTAAAGGTAGGATAGCAACATAATAAAGACCCCATCTCTACATAAAAATAATTTCCTTTTTTAAAATTAGCATGATGGCATGGTGACATGTGCCTGTAGTCCCAGTTACTCCGGAGGCTGAAGTAGGAAGATAACTTGAACTAAAGAGTTTGAGGCTACAGTGAGCTATGACAACCCCACTGCGCTCCAGCTTGGGCAACAGAACAAGACCCTTGTCTCAAAAAGAAAAAGAGAGAGAAATGAGAAGAGTTTGATTTTTGGCAAAGGTGGCATCCTTCAAACTGCATGATTTCAATATATCATTGAAATCTGGAATGCCTGAGGGGCCCTATCACTCACCCTCCCTCGCAGAAAGTTTCACATTAGACTAAACTGTGTAACCTGAAATGGGCTCAAGCGCCTCTGGAGTCAGGAGAACCAGTAATTCTGTTTTGAATTTCAGTTGTCTCAGTGGCAATGCCCTAAGACCACTGCTGGTGCAGGAAACACTTAAGGGTGATCTCCACGGAAAGTTTTTCAATCTGAAGTTCTCCAAATTCACAAAATTAAAGTGCCATACCTGCATAAATGCCCCCCAACAGGGACACTTTTCATCAGTGGCAGCTGGTGTGGGAGGAGGGGCGCTGCTTCTGCAAAGTGTTTTAGGATCCTGACCAGTGGGTAGTGGGGGTGGGGAAGCCCGTGTGGCTTAAAACAACAGCAATCACTTCTTTGCTAAGGAGTTTGCCATTTGGGCAGGGCTTAGAAGGGGCACAGGTGTTCACGGAGTTTCTCGGGGCTGGAAGACCTCCTTCCAGGTGGCTCACCCACGAGGCCAGCGAGCTGGTGCTGGCTGTCTGCTGGGAGCTTAGCCGTGGCTGCAAAGCCCGCCTCACAGCACAGGCTCCAACCAGGGGAGGCCAACGCTGCACTGCTCTCCTAGGTCCTTGGCTGGAAAATCCTTCAGAATTAGGTCCTGAACATTCTGTTGGTCAGATCAGTCACAGAGTCAGCTATTCAAGAAAGGAGTCAAACTCCATCTCTTGTGTTTTGTTAAGAGACACAATGTCGTCTACATGCCTGTCCATTCTTCTGATGTTTTAGTAAGAAGAATGCTTTCCAACTCCATCCAGGTAAATACAAAAGATGTGAAGTCTCCATCTTTTTGATGGCTGAATAGTTTTCTATGGCATTGATATACTACAGTTTATTAATTCATTCATGGGTTGATAAAAAGAAGCACTTTTCTATCACTGTAACAGTATTCCTTTTTTTTAAGACAGCGTCTCACTCTCTTGCCCTGGGTAGAGTGCTGTACCATCATAGCTCACAGCAACCTCAAACTCTTGGCTTGAGCAACCCTCTTGCCTCAGCCCCCTTTGTAGCTGGGACTACAGGTGCTTACCACTATGCCCTGCTAGTTTTTTTATTTTAGTAGAAAAGGAGGTCTTGCTCTTGCTCAGGCTGGTCTTGAACTCCCGAGCTCAGGTGATCCACCTGCTTTGGCCTCCCAAACTGTAACAGTATTCTGATCATATTTCTTATACAGTTAAAATGATTACCTGTACAACCTGTACAACCTGTACAACCTTCTTTGGTATCATATTTTAAAACACAGCTTTTAAAAATGTTTATGTTAATAAAAAAAAGAGTATCTGTGACATTAATATACCTAATGATTAAAATTATAGTGATGAAATTTTAAAAAGAGAGCTAGCGTGTCACTCTGTCACCCTGGCTGGAGTGCAGTGGTGGAGTCAGGGCTGAGCTCCATGCAGAGTGGCCCTGCTGCCTCCCCTCCTGAGCAGCCAGCACTGCTACCAGTGCCTGGCCTGCTCCGCTTCTCAGTGGGACGAGCAGCATGCACACAGGTAGGCTGCCTGGCCAGCAGGTGAAGGTTCGGACCCTCTGCTCAGAACAGAGGTGTGGCCCTGAACACACACTCCTCGCCATGAGGAAGACGGGCTTTTGGAAGTCCGTGGAATGAGGCAACAGACACAGAAGGGGCTGTCATGCAAAGGCAAAGCAATATCACAGGTCAAAATCATAAGACGCCTGGAAACCCCTTCTGAGTACCTCTCCCCCACAGATGAAGTGGAGGAGAGCACCGTGCTTAGCGTCCAAACCGTGGATGGAGTCCAGTCTACTCGCCATGTCGATGTCCACACACAAAGCACTCAACTTCTCTGAGCCCCCCTTTCCACATCTGTAAGTTAGGGTTCGTAATATGTGTCTTACCCTGTCACGACATGCAGAACATACCTTGCTGTTGGCTGAAGCTGGGTGACTTAGTCTGACTAAGAGTAGAGGAGAAATGATGTACACCATTTATGGGCCCGACCTCTGAACCCTCTCACGCAAGCTCCCACACTCTTTTTCAGTACACAGGGGGCAGAAACCCAGTGGCAGACTGAGGCCTTGTCTTAACGGATGCGGGTGACAGAGGGAGCCTCCTCCCCAAGTGCTCACGGGGAGCAAACCCCTCCCTCTTCTGCGTCCATCACTCTGGTCTGCAGCGTGCACCAGAAACACCCTTGCTCTCTCCAGCATTGAGATTCTGCCAGTGTTTGTCAAAGCAGTTAGAACAGCCTCACTGGTACTCCCACACAGCTGGGCACCGAGGGAGAAACGTCTGGCTCTGAGCGGCAGCCCTGGCAAGATGGTGGGAGAGGAGCCCCTCCCGCGGACCGTCAGCTGGAGCTGCATACCAGCCTCTCCCGAGGGGTTGCACAAAGCAAATAAGATCACTCGACGAGACACATTTCTCTGAATCACATTTACTATTTTAGTGTTTGCACCCTCACTTCTTATCACTGAAGATGGAAAGACCTCAATTGGGAACCCCGAGGGAAAGAGGTGACAGTGGAGAAAGACATTAGCAATATGAGTGTTGAGCAGGCTTCCTTCCCGGAGCTCAGCTGGAAGCCCTGAGTTGCCTTCTGCTGTGATACTGATGTGTGTGCACGCATTTTCTTCCGTGTAAAACCTGCTTTGAGCAGAGACTGTGCTAGCTCTTGGAACCCAACCATAAGTAGCTGCGGTTCCTTCACTCAAGGAACTTTGAGTCTAGTGCAGTGGTTCTCAGCCTTCCTAATGCCGTGGCCCTTTAATACAATTCTTGTGTGCCACAACCCACAGGCTGAGAACTGCTGGTCTAATGGGAAAGATAAACCTTAAGCAACCAAACACCCAGACAAACCCGCAGTGTGGGAGCAGGCGGGGAGCACAGAGCTCTGGGCTGCTGGAGCGCGTCTGGAGGAGGCCGGCCACAATCCCTGAGAGGCAGAGTCTCCCTGAAAAAACAGCCTTTACTTTGAAACCTGCAGGGTGACCAGGAGTTGTCCAGGGGAGAGTGAGAGGATGATTATTGTTAGTCAGAGTAACCAACACTTTTGTGATACTTACTAAGCTGGGTCCTGGTCTAAGAACTTTACATATATCAAGGCATTTAATCCTTCCAGAAACTCTCTGAAGTCAGTGTTATTATTATTCTCACTATGAATGAAAAACTGAGGAATAGAAATGTTAATGTTGTTCACAAATGGCGCAGGAAGGATTTGAACCCAAGCGGTCTGGCTCCAGAATTTATACTCTTTTTTTTTTTTTTTTTTTTTCCATTTTGAAACAGACTCTCACTTTGTTCTCCAGGCTGGAGTGCCCTGGCATCACCATAGCTCACAGCAACCTCAGACTCCCAGGCTCAAGCGATCCTCCCACCTCAGCCTCCCAAGTGAGTAGCTGGGACCATAGGCACCTGCCACAATGCTCAGCTAGGTTTTTCTATTTTTACTGGAGATGGGGTCTTGCTCTTGCTCAGGCAATCCACTGGCCTCGACCTCCCAGAGTGCTGGAGTCACAGGGTGAGCACCAGGCCCACCCAGTTTGCACCCTTAACTAAGATGCTCTCTTGGGACTTGGTACCTTCCAGGCAGCTACAGAGACCTGTGTGGCCAAAGCCCGCACCAGGTGAAGCAGGAAGGAACGCACCTCATCCCAGACCCTTTCATGCATGGGGGTGGGGGAAGTTCTGACATACACTGAGAAGCTGTAAAATCTCCTGAAATCCCACAAGCCATCCTGGTGTCTGTTTTTCCACATGAATTTGGTGATGGGGAGGCAGTCCTGCCCTGCTGGCCCCTCGCACAGCCTCTCACTCCGAGTTCTACCCCAAGGAGCTCTGTGAGCCCTGGTTGATGGGCCTCCAGATTCACTGCTATTATATCTACAAGGCCGATACTGTGGGGATTCAAGACAAATTAGACTGAATTATAGAAAAAGAAGAGTTCTGTTTTTTGTATTTTCTGTATGCCCAACTTGTGAATTTACTATTCAACACATAGACAACATACAAACAAAAGCCTTTTGACATAAATGTGATCACAATATACTAATGTATATTGTTCATATTTTTCATTAACAGTATATCTGAAAACAATTCCAAGGCCCAACATGCCATACATATTAATAGATGGCCTCTGACTCTTTTCTTTTCTTTTTTTTTTTCTTTTTTCTTTTTTTTTATTATAGATAAAAATATGCACCATAGATGTGGCCCAACCCATCACCCTCCCTCCACCCAAACCTCCCCCCTCCTTTCCCCATAGTCTTGTGGTATAGTTAGGTTATAGCCTTCATGTGAAAGCTATAGTTTAACTTCATAGTAGGGCTGAGTACATTGGATACTTTTTCTTCCATTCCTGGGATACTTTGCTAAGAAGAATATGTTCCAGCTCCATCCATGTAAACATGAAAGAGGTAAAG